>MQRK01248130.1:0-11929 GCA_001938485.1 Girardia tigrina
CGTGGGACATCGCGACCGTTGCCATGGTAACCGCGACCGTTGCTATGGTAATCGCGACCGTTGCCATGGTAACCGCGACCGTTGCCATGGCAACCACGGTAACTAATTACGACCCCCCCGGGGGGGGGTCTTGTGGGGAGAAACCCCATTTTTCCCCTACTCACAGACATTCGACAAAGGAAGCCTGAATTTGTATGAAATTTCAAGTCATACTAAATGAATATAGAGTAAACTGTATCACTGCCAGACAATCAAACACAAGAGGAACAATTATTGAACAGTCGGCCTAGTAGAGAAAGACGAAGACCGACAAATGTAAATGATTACATTCTGGATTCAGATTCTAGTGGACAAATCTGGTGAGAGTGTTGGATATAAGATATTTTAATTATTTAAAATATTTATTAAATGTTTTATGATCTATATTTTGTTTGAATATTAAAGATTAAACAGTGTTTATAAAAATAAACTTTTCGCTTGTTAAATTGAATCTAACAATGTATATATATTTCCCTCTATTAGATCATATTCCATAAAAGAATATATGGAATATTGTCTAATAGAGGGAAATATATATAATGAGTCGATCGAGTAAGGTTCTTGATCATTGGTTATGTTGTAAGGATAGAACCTCATCCATTTCAAAAGATGAGTTTTCTGTTCTACAAGAGGGATTTGATTCACATTACGAACGACAGTTTTGTGAATCTCTACTAATAAGACACTACAACCCATCAATTAACATCCAGAATGGGCAAAATAAGGTTATTTCAATACTTAAAATTTTTAATTAAAATATTTTTGCCATTATTACCCAATAATACTTTAATAAATTATTATATTTAATTCGTAATATACCTTTTAAAGTTAATATATCTTTAAAATTGTATTATTAAAACAATTCAATATTCATATACTAAAATATCCGAAAATTGCTGCTGATGATGTATGTAAACATCGAAACATGTCCAATAATTATATAAAAAAAAGCTTTAATCAAATTATATTTGCAATATATATATATATATATATATATATACACAACCAAAGGTTTTTAAACACAAAAACAATTTTAGAGATCCTAAATAATTTTAATAATAATAATCCAAATAAAAAGTTGTCCAAGTGAACATTACCCCTTGATGTTAATCTTGTTCTTCAATCATAATATTTTTAATTACTCCTAAAAAATAAAAATTGATAAAATTTCTTAAGAAAAAGTAATATCAAAAATATTTAAATTTTTATTTAAGATATTCAAAGGGGACCCCGAATGTTCATTAGAAGACACATTATTAAGAATATAACCAAATTTGCATTTTTATTTGATTGAGATAATTTATTATATTTTCGTTTTAATGAAATAAAATATAATTTTCGAAATGATTTTTCTTTTTTTCATATTTGAGAATATTTTTTTCTTTATTTGTAATTGAAAAAAATATAACAAGAAATATTCAAACAAAATTTGTAAATAAATATTCTAAGAAAATTTTTTTCGATGATTTTTGTGAAACTCTTTTTAAAAAAATATTCTCTCTTTTTTTAATTTAATATTTTTTTCCATTTTTCAAAGAATAATTAAATATTTTTTACAGTATTTCTAATTATGGAAATTCAATTTTTTTCAATGGCGACAACTTTGATGCTGTGCACAAATTGAGAATAAATTTTCTTTCTTGCTTTTCAAACGAAGACACAAAATTTGAAAAATCATTCATTAAAACAAATTGGAAATGAGCTTATTTTTTGATAAATTAAAAAAAATTGAATAAAATTATTTATTTTTTTGAAAATTAATTTCATTCGTAAAATTTGAAAAAATTTCAATAAAATGTTTGTAAATTTATGTTTTAAAAAAATTTTATAAAAAGTCTTTATTATAATTCCTAAATGATAATTAAAGTAATAAATAAAATAATAATGATATTTATTATTATTTATGTTATAAAACCAAAGATATGTCATTTCGAAATATATTTTTTCATGATAATATATTTCGACGGTTTTACCGTTATCCTCAGATCACTAATTTTTAGCTTTTTATTGTTTATATATATAAAATTGATAATTATGCAATTGATTACGCAAAATTAATCACAAACTCATAACAAATTTGTTGACTGCCGTTTGAACACTATTTTTAGTGATACGAGACCTGATTAACAAAGTTTCACACGACACTATCCAAATAATTTTTTTAAATGCTTGCACATAATACTGATACAAGTTTATACACATCACCAGACAGTTTTTGTGAGTCAAGATATAAGAGGTTTGCTTTACCATTGTTTTTTCCTTTCTTCGAATTTTACTAAATCTAATAAAACTATTGAAACGTTGAGTAAATTGTTGAATAACAATGAATATTATGTCTTTTATTGAGAAAATCACTCGTGAAACTTTAGACAAAATAATTTAAAGTGAACGAATTAAGACTGCTCAGTCTAACGAGACATTTAATTCACCTGTGGATGAAATAGTAATGGATGAAGTCGAGAAAGATCTTAAGATTGAAAATTCCTACATACCGGGTTACACATTGAGCTTATCTTATTCTGAAGGATTCAAATATCTAACGAATTCTGTTCTTAAAGCAACAAATTATCTTTTCAATTTAAAAATCCTTTCTATTTTATTTAATGTTGAAAATAGTTCTGTAATAGATAACCTATTCCTTTAAGTTTGTGTTCGGACGAGGTTTATTATACGTATAATGGGTGCAATGCCACATACATTAGAGAGATTGGCCGTCATATCTGCAAATGAGTCCAAGAACACACTTATAGAGGGAGTAAGAATAATATTGTTGAGCATAGAAAAACTTGTAAATGTGATTTGAGTATAAATGATTTCAAAATTCTGTGCAAGCATTTTAACAATTATTAGAAGAGAGTGTCATATGAGAGTTAATAAGGTCTCGTAACACTAAAATTAATTTAATTAATTAACACTTAATTAAATTAAATTAAGTAATGTTAATTTGTTAAGAGTTTTCGATTTATTGTACAATTACATAATCACCAATTTCACTTATATAACCAATATGACGGTAAAACCGTCAAAATATATTATCATGAAAAAATATATTTTGAAATGGCGTATCTTTTGTTTTATAAAAAAATCCATTGTTTTTTAAATTTATTTATTGTTATGTTATGGTGAAGGTTTCGAAATTTATGATTTTTTGTGTAACGGTTAATTTTTCTCCCTTTCTTACCCAAAGACAGTTGTCAACTTAAATTCGGATCGCTTTTAAAAGTTTTTTTTGAATGATAATTTGCTTATTATGTGTCGCTTTCGGTTGCCATATTTATGAAAGATATGGGATCATTCAATATTAAAAAATTAATTAAAGAACTAAATAATTAATAATTAAAAGTTAAATAAATTAAAATTATGCTCAATTTTTAAACCCGAGTTATCGAGTAATTGCCTTGTTTTGATAACTCAATCGAGAGTTAGTATTTTCCAGGTTGTGTCGTGTTGGTGTGCCGGGGTGTGTCAGACAGTAGAAAGAAAAATTATCTGAGTAAAATAGCTGACTCTGATTGGTTAACCAATAGAAGCGAGGTTCATAAATAATATAATTATTTTTAAAATCACTTTTTTGTTAATTAAAAATTTTTTAAATCGCATTTTTAACTAAATTTTTGAAATTATTAAAAAGTTTAAATTATTGTAAACAAATGTTTTTATTGATTATACTAAAATTTCATAGCTCAAATTGGAAACACATTTTTGTGAGCTAAACAATATTAAAATATTGAAATTTTTTGTGATGGAGTTATTTGTCGAATCTATCGAATTATGAAAAAAATATATAACTGAATAATTAAATTTCTCAACTTGAGCCAAAATAATATCAACAATCAAAAACCTTTTTAAAGGGACCCAGCACGAAAAGTAGCAAGTCTAAATCTACTGCCATGTCTTTGATATTACCGATCAGTTTCTCGGGAAACCTGGGCATTGTACAAAACAATGACATAAATAATTTATTATTTATTAATAATATACTGTAATATATCAATTTATTTGATAATATAATTATGAAAAATATTAAAAAATTATTAAAATTAAATTATAATATTATATAAAAATAGTAATTTATTAAATAGTTTTTTATAATTCAATAAAATTTCAAAATAATTACAAATTTATTATTTTCAATTTTTTGGGGAAAAATTTAATAAATAAGAGGAAATGAATTGCATTTTTTTGATTTTTAGTTAAGGAAACTCAATGGAAAATTTTGATGAAACAATTTCTGAATTTAAGTTGATATTTGATTAATGATAGAAAGAAAGATAATTTTTAAAGAAATTTCTATTTTTCCAAAATCATAAGAGATCATAAAACTTTGAATTTTCTTTAATTATTTGAGAAATTATTTAGAAAAAAAATCCAATTTTCGATTTCTTATTATATGTAATTAAATTAAAGATAATTGTCATTTTGAACATATATAACAATTTTATATAAACAGAAAAGATAATAATTTTTGTAATGTGATTTTCAAAAAAATAATTTTATATTTATAATTTTTTAATTTTTGTATTAAAAAAATTTTCTAATCAAATAAAATTTTGAAAATAAAATTAATAAATACTGTAATTATCAAAAATTTTTTATAATAATACTTTAACATTCATATGTTAATTTCCGATCTAAATAAAGCAGAAATAAAATTATATTTATTTTCCTTAATAAATATTGATATTTAAAATTGCTTTTAAATTTTAATAACTAGAATGTTTAAAAAATAGATTTTTTTTCATTTACTTATATGATAATAATGAAAAATTAATTATTATTTATGATTAATTACTAGTAATAGTACATTAATGTAAATAATATTTTATATAATAATAATTATTATTATGATTATTAAAATACAAATTCTTTATATGAAAATTTAACAAAATAATGAAATACCACATAAATAATATTTAAAAAAACAATTTTAATATTAAATATTCGACTAATAAAAAGAAGTACGAATTGGATATTAAAGTTTGGGTGATAATACTGCAAAATATAAAAATAAAATTTTATTTGATAGGTTTCTTTCCATCATTTATATAACAGCCCAAGCATCAACTAGAAATTGGAAGTCTTCTCTTCGTCACTTCTATTCAATTGATTTAAAATTTATTAAAGACATATATTTGTCACTTCAAAACTTCCTGTGAGATATTATTCTTATTTGTTTAAATTCACCGAAACCGGTGATAGTTGTTGATTATCGCAGTCAAAGAGGATCGCTCCAGAGATTAATAATTTTCTTGGTGGTTTGATCGATTGGTGGAACGACGGCGGCGACAATACTGGTGCGCGCGACCGCAAAGACATGAAGCGATTGGATTCGGGAGGAACAGCAAGGACGCCAATTCGATCCATTTCTGGCACTTAGTGAGGTGGCCGATGTCGATGCTGATGGCGGCACCCGAAATATCGAGACATTGCGGGTTGCTCTTCGAGGATCGCAACGGACATTAAACTCATCTGGAGTAGCGGGGTGAAAATGGTTCGAGACGTGTTGAACGGCACAAATGAAGAAATGGGTGACGGGACGATGGCAGCGAAAGTACTGGTGCGTGCGATCACCAAACAGGATTTGAATGGATCGGTGGGGGTGCTGGTTTGATTGGTTTCCGATTGAGAATGTTGTGGCCAGTCTGAGGTTGATGTAGAGGCCAGTGGCGGTTCCCTAGGGGATTGTAGAGGTGTCTACGGCACCGATTGGTCCAAGGTTATACCTCGGAGGCGATTCGAAGAATCCAGGGGGAATGCACGATCGCATTCTGAACGGCAGGACAATCCGCAAAAATCTCAAAACGGATCGCTGGACGCGCGGGCGATCGTGAAGCGGGTTGCGGGAATTTGAGATGGCATCGAGATCTGACGATAAATTGCGGACACCAGTGGCTGGCCTCTGGTCCAGCTAGCCTCGTCCCAAAAAGTAAATTATCGTCATCAATATGTTCGATCGAACGAGCAAAAATTTGTCTCATTTCTATATTTGTTTGCGTTGTTTCTTTCATCCGGAATTGAAACGAGTCTTTTTCGAGTGAATTCCATTTCCTATAGTGTTCTCTGCTAATGCTACTTTGACTTTTTTAAGTACCATTCAAAGCCAGGTCACCCAAAAGTACTTTTTGGTTATAACTATTGTCTCTAAGCAAAAGCTGAGACAGTACGTTTTTAATTTCTGAACGAGGGGGATTTTTCTTCTTTTCTTGAACTTAAAATTTCCTCCCTGTTGATGTTATTGCTAATTTCTTTATTATATTATATGCAGATTGTTGAGTAATGTCACAATCTTCTGCGATTTTTATCGAATAATTTTTTTCCATATATTGCGTATTCTTTAAAGAATTTCGTCGGTAATTATTTGTCTCTTTTTTCGGTTTTTCACTTAATCTCCTTCATTTAGGTCCAACAGATCGTCCTATTTATTATAGCTATCTTCCATAAGGTCTAAATTTTCGATAAAGTAATTCTAAATTATCAAAATGATGCATAATCATAATTAAGAAATTTAAATTTTTATTTATAAAATATGTTTAAATTTCGATTATTCAAACATTAATTCTAAATATATTAATGAATGATTTTAAATATATTATTACATAACCATGTAATATATAATATTGTAGTGATCCGATAATCGATGGAAAACAAAAAATTTAATTAAATGTTTCGTTTACTTAAATTAAATTAAATAAAAAAATTTTAACAAAGAGGGAAATTTAAATTTTGTAATTATGTCGGTAAAAAATAAATGCTTTATAAAAATAACCGATTTCTGATTTTCTATCTCAATTTTTAAAATTGTAAACAAATGAAATCGAGCGGACCAGAGCTGCCGCCTCATTGTTCAGGAAATTGGCATCCGGACAACCCACTTGGACGCATCGAGTGGACCACCGACCGATGCGATGCCGTCGACACTTCAGCGAGCCCATGTGGGCCGTTTGCGACGCCGACGCATGTCGGCGTATCGACCGTTGGGCACTAGAACCGACCGATCATGTCCGACAGCGACAATTTCCCGCACAGTTAAGAGGTGCTGGTTACCGCCACTCGGTTCGGCAGCCGGCACCACAAATATGTTTGTTTAAAAAGTGTGTTTGTTTGTTTGTCAGTCGCGCTATAAAAAGCAAATTTGTAGAGGAATCGGAGTGAATCAACTTAAGGACGTAGTCAATCTGGATAGCCCGCGCCAAGACGGTTTTGTTGGTACAGCGCCTTCACCGAAAGACGCCGGGAAGCCGACGAAATAGACCAAATACCGTGCGTGTCGTTAAATTCTTAAATCAACACCGATTTCGAATAATGCCGATATGGTACTGGCCTCTGGATCGGGCTGTGAAAGCCAGCACCCATTTTTCGTGCGGAAAGTATCGACTGGCTCTCGATTGGATCCAACTGAACAACAGTCATCTGTCCGGCTCGCCGCGGCTTCCCGTACCGCCCTACTGGCCTAGTGACCGGTATCGCTCGAAGCAGCATGTGATCCCATCGACTCGCCAAACAGCGACTCGGATGCTGCATTGATTCGGTCGCCGAGCTCCGCCAAGATGTGTGAGGCGGCGGGGTGTGTGGTGCGGCCAGTCGAGTCCGAGCAGTACGGCTTGCTTTCATTTTTATACCATTTTCCGTTCAATTTGAACATTTTGTTTTTCAAATTGAACATTTTATCAACGAATCGCAACATTTTATTATTCAATTCGAAAATGTATAAAATAAAAAAAACAAAGATATGATAATAGTTTATTAATATATTAACAACTCGTAATAATAACTTGTTTAATGATGAACATATGACAATTCAGCTGCACAGTTTATAATATTTCGAAGAATGTTCTTAAAATATCCCGCGCTATCTGATGCTGTTATGTTATGCGTTTCAGATCACATCAGTTCAGACAACAATAATCCATTAGTCCCAATCTTAATTTTGATCTTAAACCATTCTTAATTTTTGAAAAAGCATTTTCAATAGGGTTAAGCATATAATAATAAGGTGAAAGGAATTTAAATTCAAAATTAAATTCTGAAGTTATTCTTTCAATTTATTTTTTTTTATGTATTCTGGCGTTATCCATTATTAAACAAGCTTTTTGCATATGAAGAACATCTCTCAAATAGCAACATAGTTCAGTAATATATTCAGTAAAAATATTAGCATTGACGGTAGAGTTAGCAATTGTTTTGCAATAGCCCATTCCGTTGATTGTCATACTTGCAATTAAAGATATTGATCTACCTCTTACTGTTGGTGTTTATACTATAGCACGAGTTCCTTGCTTCGATCTCGCATGAGATCTTTTTAAATGTAAATTAAAAGATGATTCATCTATAAATATCGCTCCTGAAAAATCATTGTTGAAATGGTTGTTAAACCATTGCGCATATTCCTTTCTCAAAATGATTTTTTCGGCCGAATTAACTCTATCCAGCTCTCTATGGGAAAGTTTCATAGGTATTTTTAGGTCTTCTAGGCATCTAGTAATACTTGAAATTGATATCGAAATTTTTGGATCAGCTGCTAGCTCAAGCTTTTCTTTAATTTCTTTAAGTGTAAACTGTGGGTTAAATGTAACGATTTCCTCAATTTTGTTTATATTATGCGCTGTGAGAACTGATCTTATTTAACCACCTTTTGCGTTGAGGTTAACAACATTGTGCTTGTTATATTTATTGACTATTACTCTTGCTGAATTATAGTTAATTTGAACGATCTCTGATGCTTCTAATATACTCTGTCCTTGTTCACAGACGAGTCTAATTAAGCTTTGACGTTTTTCCTAATGATATTTTAGCATATGAAACTCTTGTTGGGGTTTGATTTGCAGAATTAACTGTCAAGGCAGTATTGATCGAATTACCTAAATCCATTTTGATTTTTGAAAAAAGCATGAAATTGCGTTAAATAAATTTAAAAAAATTAATTTCTTTTTATATTTCTATATATTTAATATTAACCCTAACTTATTTATTAGTTAAAATTTTTGATTTAAATTTTTGAAAATGTTGCGATTCATTGGTAAAAATATTCAATTTGAAAAATAAAATGTTGCGATTCATTGATAAAATGTTCAATTTGACCGGAAAATGGTATATATTTATTTCAAAAGTTTCGTGAAAAGACGAAGAAAAATAAAACAAAAACTTATTTGGGAATTTAAATCTGTGTTCAATACAAAATTGTTACACCATATTATATTAGTTAGTTCGATAAAACAAAAGAAATTTTTTTGTTAAAATTTTCATGAGCACAACAGCCGATTTTGATGATTTCTACAAGGAAATTCGTAATTTTTTTATAAAAATAAAAATAAAATACCAATTTCTTTGATAAATGACGATTTATATCACTTATTTACTAATTATATTTCTAAAAGTCAATTAGTATTAATTACAAAATTTCCTTATTAATAAATAATATCAAGTTTTCATTTATAAATAAGTATTTTATTAATAATGCAAATCTAAAAAATTTTAACAGTGATAATTTTAGTAACAAAAGTTCTATTGATAACCTTAATAAAATATTTTACAAAAATAAAAATAATACAAAATTTTTTAAAAAAAGTACTATATATCTGTCTGAAATCGGTCATGCTCAATTGTCGGTTACTCTCAAAATTTATTATGATCATAAATATGCTAATAAAATACGAAATTGTGGAGGAACTCAAGCGAATCCACGTAAGGACGTGGTCAATCTACATAGCCCGCATCAAAACGATTTTATCTGAGCAGCACTTTCGTCGAAAGGCTCCGGAAGCCGACTTAATTGACCGACTGTTAAATAAACACAGAATTCGAAACAATAAATAATAAATTATAATAATTACTATTTAAAAATTAAAACAAAAGCTTTCAAAGACGAAAATTGAGCTCACCTGTCATATATGATGGTTCTTTTCTAGTAAAGCAATAGTTGAACTAATGATGGAAAGATTGTGAACGAACGCAGAAGATTAAGTCTTCGACCGGATCATATGGTAACAGACGGAATACGCATTGCAACCGAAAATAAATAAATTTATTGAAGCGCAAATAATAACAGTTCGATTAATTCTAACATGAGATCAAACGGTTTGTAATTCGATCAATCGGATTATTCAACAAAAACAGATTAATTCACTATTTCGAGAGTATCATAGCCATAATGATCCACAAAAATATTTGTCCTCACACTCAAAATCCTTAAACATTGTTCTCTTTATTACTATATTAGTTATTATTATTATTACAATATTAAATATTATTCAAATAATTAGAAAATGCTATAATTAGGGTATGCTATTTTTGAACACATTAAGACGACAAACTTATTGAGTGAGTTTAGATGACTCAAATTTCATCTTAACTCAAATCACTGCTTACCTGTACAAGCAGATTTAAATTTTTAATTTTTTATGACCTGGCGATAACGGTTACACCATTGAAATTAAATGTATGCAACGATATAAATATTATTATACTCATTATTATTTTATACTAAATTGTTAATTATTTCTTTTGGGAAGAAAGATTTTAAAAACAACAACTTACGAAATAGATCAATTCTAGCCGTAATTCTTAACCATGATAATCAAATTACATTAGTCTTAACAACATTTATAAAATAAAATCCGTGCTGCTTATGGAAATTTAAATTGTCTCACTTGATGTACTCATTTGGGGCATTTTAAGTTTGTTCCTATTATCATGAGACTCATCTTGTCTTATTGCAACACCGAATGTCATACGAAAATACCCTAATGCTTTGGGGACTCGTTTTGGGAAATTTCAAGATTAAATAACATTTATGTTAATTAATCATTTAAAACAAGTTTCAAACAGTCTATCCGGACACTCGCGATTTGGGACGACTGGTAAATATTATATTATGAATTAATATGAACAAGTATTTCCCTTTCCCGAGATGGACATGATCGATGGATATACAATGATCGAACTGGAAAGAGTTTTCTATTCAACTCAAACAAGATAAACGAAATTAGGATCAATAATGAGATAACAAAGTTTTCTGCTTTATTATAATTTATTTTTGGTAGAATAGAAAGATATGAATTAATAAAATTGTTTATTATTTTACAATCTATAAAAAAATTTTTTAAAAATCAATTAAAAAAAGAAAATTAATAACCAAAAAAAGATATTTATCTATTATCTGATTTATAGATAAATGCCAATATTTATATTTTATTAAATGATCATTTAATTTTTTTATATTTCATTAATAAATTTGATTTTTATTATAATTTATTTACAAATTTATTATTTTTTATCATAATTTTTTATTAGTAGAAATAATATATTTTTTCAATATATTATTAAATATATTTTTAGAAAATATTAAATTCAATTAAAACACTATATTTCATTTGATCTCCAAGTTACCCCGAAGACCAGATGGTGGTAGTAGAGACATGGGGCCCAGTAACTTTGTGATGTGCCCATGTTAAATTATTCAGATCAATCATTATTTTTATTTGGCTAAATCTCAAGATCATAAAGACTTTTTGTATCGTCAGTAATCGAAATATTATTCAAATTTCAGTCAAAAATCAAAAAAAAACAAATCGATTTCAAACAAATTCAAATTCGATCAACAAATAAATGTGAAACAATAATTTCTTTAAAAAAATTTCACAATAAATTGTTTTAACAATTCAAAAAATGCGTCTCAAAACAATTCGGCAATCGTACAATAAATCGTCTCAATTCGTCAATTAAAATTCGAAATAAATATTCGTTAACAGAAAGAATAATTTTCTATTAATCGCATTGTAAGTAGCGTTTATGCCACTTTCATTATTATCACATTCTAAAGCCATAATTTAACACTACCAAAAATTTATTAATATAACAATTCACATTTCTAAAACAAATTTTCCTGTTAATT
>MQRK01248130.1:22289-33752 GCA_001938485.1 Girardia tigrina
TAAAATATCAATTTTCCATCTGGGTGGGAGAAACACATTTCCAAATACTAAACTCAACATACAAAATTCAACAAACCAATTTCAACATACCAAATTTAAAATATTCCTCACAGATGTGACACCCAGTTTCCTAATATCGCTTTGGTGGTAGAAATTAAAAAATACATAGTTGGGTGGTGTTAAATGTAATAACCAATTTTGATTGTATGATCTTTGTTCAGTAATGCTTCTTATTTGTTATCTTCAAATTTTCTCGAGGGTTTCCGTATTCGCCGTCTTCCATATATTTTAAAACGGTTGAAACCCGTATTTTGAAGATGTAATCAATAATGCATCATCAGTATAAAATTTGACAAGCAAACACTATGTTTCTGTCATGAATATTTTTTCAATAAAAAATAAGAAAAACTTCTTTCATAAAATTTTACTTTGTAGAATGAAAATCTGTATCTTTCTGAAGAGTTAGTCACAACTTCTCTCATTGATTTCCGATTCCCAACTGAAACCAAAAAGCTAATGCCTGCTGCTTTGGAGAACTCAGCAACTCATGATCCACCTAAACGTCCATAAGTAGAAATATCAGCTTTCCAGAATCAGAGGGGACTTGAGCAGTTTTGTACAACTTACGTTTTGATACTCTTTCGCCATTTACAATTATCTACATCGTTTCTGTCAAAAGAGCCATCTGAATGACAAGATAATGGGACTTACAAAACTTCGTTAAATAATGTAAAAGGGTTGGCTCTCTTGAATTACAGAGCTGAGAGGGGAGTTCTCACTCAAGACTTATCACTTATCAAGACTTCAATAAGAAATTTAAAAAGAATGAAGATCAGCTGTAGTATCTGATGCAAGTTGTTAGTGAGCACCGTCGGCTTTTTCCAGTCGTACAAAATCTGTCATGAAGGCTACATTGTCTTAACCGTCACAATAAATTTGGACTGGTATTGGTTAATGTAGTGTCCTTAAATCAACAAAAAAAATAAAAAAGTTTTTTTGACACCTTTTGGTTCTAAACAAATAAATGATAAAAAATTAAAAATATTAAATGTTAAAAATATTAATCAATAATAAATATTGATTATCAATGACAAATTAAATTAACATTTTTGCGATTACGAATATTTAATGCAAATTGGCCTGTGATAACTTACTTGCTGTTAATTCGTCAGAATTACCTGATTTGAAGGAAACAATGTCTATTTCTCCAGCTATCCATCAAAATTTCGTCGTAACTTATTCACTTCAGGATGCAACAATCCAGATTATAAGAAATTTCCATTGATATCTAGTGAAGAGTAAACATTGAGTAAAAAAAACTGTGAGTAAACATTGTTTATTTCCACTATCCGGCACTATCTTGTTGTCGTGAATGTGTTCAATCTTCTTTTTCATCTTTCTGTTGTTTGTTAAAAATAAAATACTTTGAAACAATTAATTTTTTTATTTGTTGGTTAAAGGGTAATTCTAACAGAAGAACCATTACTCCGTTAGAATTACTTTTAGTGTCAACTTTAGCTAATGTTGATGTGCCGTATGTATACTTGTAGAGTGCCAAATGGTGATCGATAGTTTATTGTTGCAAATAAACAAGTATACTGCTGTGGGTTCAGAACAATATTTATATAAGCGCTAATAAAACAGTTTTTTAAAGCCATCTCTTAAAAATTTGACCTGAGGGGAAAACATGTAAATATAATTTTATTTAAAAAATGTCATAAAATTTTCTTATCAATAATGGAAAAAAATCGAAGGATGAGAAGGCAAAAATTCATATTATTAATTTTTTTACTAAAATTCATATCATATCATATATATATATATATATATATATATATATATATATATATATATATATATATATGTGTGTGTGTATTTCGGCAAAAATAATATTTCCTCGAAAATCTTCTCGAAAGTAGTTTACTTAGGGACATGTATTTAAATGTATAAAAATGTTATTATATCTGCCTATCTCATCATGTCATCATTTTATATTTTAGTTCTTGAAAAGCCGTGTAGTTCTCTAATTATATTATTTTTTTGCATTATTAATCATTATTATATTATATTACATTATTAATCTTTTTGATATTTATTTCTTTATTTCCTGTAGCCCTATTATGTCGATATTTAAATGAAAGAAAGTAAATATACAATAAATTTTGTATAATTAATTTTACAATTCTACAGAAAATTTTTATGATTCGCATAATTAATAAATATTTATTTAGTAATAAGTCTTTCGATTAAATGCAAAAACAGTTAACAATAATATATAATAAAAATAAAAAAACAGAATGATGCATTTTTTTATCAAATATTTTTTTCATCTTTTGCAACTCTAAAAAGGAGTACAGCCCTCTCACATACCCTTGAAGGTCCCCTGAGGATTCTGACATCTGCGCAGATATTCTACTCAGATAACAATTTCTTTGATTTTCTTTTTTATATAAAAATATATTTTCAATTATTTAGAATTTAAAAAACAGTAAATAATTTCTTATTTTAATTTTAATATATATATTTTTTATCTTTTATTAAAACAAAAACGTCAGTTAAATTTGTGATTATTGTTTCATTTTACTTTTAAATTAAAAAGACGAATATTTATTATTTTTCAATTTTTTTCCTATTTTAATCATTCATTGCTTATTAATATCTTTTGTTTTAATTAATCGATAATGCTTTACAAAAACGAAACTCAAAAACAATTTGATTTTAATTAATTAATGATTAATTAATCGCAATTGTTTGTTCTGAAATTTTTTATTTTATTTTCTTAAAAAATATTTAACAGAATTTACAAAAACAATTATGTCAAAAAAATCTTTTTTATTTATTTAATTTTTTTAATTATAAAAAGAAAATTAAAATTTTTTAAATTTCTCAATTTGTCTTCAATTAATTTACTAATTAATTAGGAATTTCTTCTTTATTAATTTTTAGTGTTAATCAATTTTATTGATTTTATTTAACGTTAATTTAATTTTTTTTCTCAATTTTTAATTAAATTTAAATGAATTAATGTATTAAATAAATAATCTTGGCATTGAGGAAGATTGCCAAATTGTTTCAAATGAGAATTCTAGTTGGAATGTTTGAGACAGCTCTTATATACTTACAATAGTAATAATAATAAAAATTTTACTGGTTTTAAATTAAAAAAACATTTTAATGTTTAAAGATTTAATATTTAATATTCTGTCTATACTAAGTCTTTCAATAAAAGTATTATGTATATAGTAAAAAAAATTATTTAATAATGTAATGTCTATTTTAATTTACAATTATCATATTTCAGGTAATACTAAGATTCCAATTTCCCAGAACTCATTATTTTTTTATGAAGAGGAAACATGACCATGCATCTTTAAGTTCTACAGAGTATCGATTTTTTCTTTACCTTCGTTGGGTTCTGGACCAAGATTATAATTCATTAACACCAAATTTTATTTCTATCCCAATAACAGTTATTTAAACAATTTTTCTCGAGGAACTTTTCTTTTGTTTTCTTTTTTCTTAACCAGATTTATAATACATAAAAATACTGGATTATAATACTGATAACTAGGGCACGGATTTTATTGACATTTCATTTTTTAAGACGTCTTCCAAGTGTATTGGTTGTATATGAACACGTTTCACCACATTTTAATACGATTAGGGCAATTTTTATTTGTCATTATTTTACCTTTTTAGGTCATTTTATTTTTTGTTAGGTTATTTTTACATATTTTCTATTTCTATATTTATTGAATTAAAAAAAGATTTAAAATCTAATATTATCAATTGTTTAAATAATATAAAATTTGTCAATATTTCAAAAGTCCTTGTAAATTATTTAAATTATTTGATATACCCAAAAAAAGCCAACAACATCACAACAGTTGCGAAATTTAGCAAATGAATTTGTAACCGATATATTCTCTACTGATGGAAAAATTTTGTTTTGCAAAACTTGTGATACGAAGGTAGCGGCTGAAAAGCGATTTACAGTGGAGCAACATGTTTCAAGAAAGAAGCATATTATGAGCTTACAACGAATGGATGCTAAAAGCAAACTTTAATGAATTCTTTCACTTCGACAAGTCACAGTCCTTGTAAATGTTCTATATATTTGTGTGAAACCTTGTTGTCCGCAAATATTCCATTAGGCAAATTAAATAATCTTAAGTTTCAAAAGTTTTTGGAGGATTATACTGATAAATGTACTGATAAACATACTGCGAAAGACATATGTTAAAGTTTGCTATAAAGAAACTATTCTTAGAATACGTGATTTAGTAGGCGACAAAAAAATATGGGTTACAATCGATGAAACTATTGATTCGAACGGTCGTTATAAAGAAAATGTAGTAATCGGAACTTTAGAATGTGGAAGGGAAGGTAATATGTTTCTTTTAACAACAGAAATATTGGAAAAGGTAAACCACTCGACTGTCTGTAAGTTATTTGACGAATCTATGCTTCTTTTATGGTCAAATGACATACCACGGGATAATATTATACTTTTCTTAACTGACGCTGATCCGTATATGGTGAAGGCTGCAATTGGATTAGAGTACTTTTATACAAAAATGATTCACGTTACTTGCATTGCTCATGGTTTACATCGAACTGCGTAGGAAATCCGAAAATATTATCAAAAAGTCGATCTGCTTATAAGCAGTGTCAAAAAGGTTTTTTTAACAACACCATCTCGGGTAGAATTGTTTCGCAATCTTGCCTAAATTTATCTCTTCCTCCTCAACCAATAATAACAAGATGAAGAACATGGTTATGCGCTGCAACTTATTATTCAGAAAATTTTAAAATACTGAAAAACGTCATTGAAAAACTAGATGCTGAAGAATCAGACTGCGTGAGGATTGCGCAGGAATGCTTTAGGGATATTAATATTGAAGATGATCTTGCCTATATTAAAGCGAACTTTCAAATTATCTCAACGATTATAACAAAATTAGAAAAAAGAGGATAAAGTTTAAATAGTTAATTAAATATTAATTGTATTGACAGAGTTCATGATGTACTCAAGTTGTCACAAGGATTCATTGGAAATGCATTTTATTAAAAGTTTATAAAAGTATTCGAGAAAAATTCAGGATTTGCTACAATTATAAAGATCGATGTTGTTTTAATTGGAAAATCTTCAAATTGGAAGTTACTATATGGGGTAATTTTGTTGAGTGATGCATGCTTTTTTAAATATGCACCGGTTACATCCGTGGACCTTGAAAGATCATTTTCAATGTTCAAAAATCTTTTTGCTGATAATCACTGATCATTTACTTAGGAAAATCTCTAGATAACTTTTGTTACACATTTTAATAATGTGGAATAATGAATGAATAAAAAAGCTTCTTAAGTTTTTGTTTAAACTTTTGTAGGTCATATTTTTTTGCATTTTTAATGTCATTTTTATCAATTTTTAAAGTCATTTTTTATGGTTATTAAATTCCGTGCCCTACTGATAAGTTATTTATTAAAACGATAATTAAAATTGAATTTATTTTTTGATTACGTTAATTTATATATTAATATTTTATAATAATCTTTAAAATACATTATAAAAATCTAAATAATAACTGTTTTATGTTAAATCAGGTTTAAACATATTTAATTAAATATTATTTATCTAAAATCCTTTAACTTAAATATAATTTTAGATCTTTTAAACTATTTGAATGGTACATCTACTGTTAAAATTAAATTTCTTAATATTTTTATTCTTCGTAATTGATTAAAACATTCAAGCATAATTATTTTTAGTACAACTTTAATTTGTAAATAAAACATTATGATTTTTATTTTACAACGCAGTTTTCTAAAAAAAACGTTTAATTATAACTATTCTTTTAATACAAAATTGATACAATTTCAATTTTAAATAAACATTATGATTTTTTTTATTTTACAACCTATTTTTTAAAAAAAAATTTAATTATAATTATATTTTTTAATACATATTTGATACAATTTTAATTTAAAAAAAACATGATTTTTATTTAACAACTCAATTTTTTAAAACAAATATTTGATTATAGTTATTTTTGAATACAAATTTTGAGTTACAATTAATTGTTATAAACAAAGATTTTTATTTTACAACCTAATTTTATTTACAATGTTTGTTACTCCGAATTATTTATTGCCAAAAAGTCTTGTCTAATAAATTAAAATTTAATTACAATTTTTCTTATTAATCGAAATATTTATTTTTTAAAAATTTATATAAATAAAACATTTGAACTTATTTAATTATAAATATGATATTATAAATTAATTATTCTAAAATTTAAGTCACAAAAACCCACTAACATCCTTTAAATGAGTTTTTCAAGGATCTAAACAAGTGGAACTCTAACTGTGCAATATAAAGTAAATGTGGAGAATTGAGCAAAGCATTCTAAATTAACTCCCTTACATTCGATAAAGTCTTCAGAGACATACAATTTTGATTTTCCAAAATGAAAAATCCATTCTTTTCTGATTGTTAAGAGCACAGACGCAATCACTATCAAAACATATATTAATAACCCTGTTAAGAGAACTCACACATTTGACAGAACATTTATTACATTCACATTTCTTATCATCTTTATGATGATCAATAGTATTGCTTTCACTTAAATCCATCACTCAATGTCTAATACTCCTCATTCCAATCTGAACTAACTTGAAGAAAATTATTTTATTTAAATATTATTAGCTAAAATAAAATTACTTTTTATAATAATTTTAAACATTAATTTGATTTTAATTATTTAAAAATTTACAAAAATAAAATCAATAAAATTATTTAAAAATTACAATAATAAAAATTAAAAATTTGAATATTAAATCTAAATTTAAATAAATTAGTTTCAGATTATAACAATTCAAATATTGATAATCCATCTGATTAGGAGAGGCGCAATCCCAAATCAATACACAACATTATAACATGCAAACACTACAAAAAACATCAACACACCAAATATTCTCCCATTTAGATTCATCACAACTCGGAAGTTCTTTCACCATTTATCATCATTCTAATTAGTTTTGTTTTTTTAATTTTTATTAATGATTATTCGAACAAATTTCATTATTATTCAATGACATTTATTATTATTTTAATTTTAAAATATTTCATAAAATTATAAAAAATACTTAAACTAATTTTAAAGAAAATTTGAACATTTAAAATATCTTTAATTAAAATATTAAACGTTTATTTTATTTTTGAAAAATATTACTTATGTTAGAAACTACCCTATATTATTACTTTCTAAATTTAAATTTTATCAGATTATGAAATTTTCATTAGTTTTAAAAATTTAAATTCTGTTCAAATGATCAATTATTGCAACTACAATAAAGCACCAATTTTCTTACGAGCTGAGAGAATCACAATTCCGATTTCAGCACACTCAAATAAACACACAACATCCATACACAATTTAGATATACATCATACTGATAACTACTGCTGACTTCTTTCATAATACTTACTTTCAAATAAGAAAAAATGATAACTCCCTTCTGCCTATATGAGTACAACTTCATGCCATTTGGTTTGAAAAACTCCACTCAAACGTTTATACAGACAATTGATGCCATCCCCAGGGGCTGAGAATCATATGCATTAGCACATCTAGATGATATCATTATATTTTTTAGAGACGCAGATACGCATCATAAACATGTAACCGAGATTATAAAACGACTCCAAACTGCGAAAATGAAGATCAACGCCAATAAATGTCACTGGAACAAACAGAACATCGATTTCTTAGGATTTAACATTGATAACTCTGGTATTCGACCAATATCCAAGAACAAGTCAACTATTGAGACGATGGCTCCTCCTACCTCGATCAAATACTTAAGATGATTCGTCGGTGCTATAACTTTCTATCACTGGTTAATTCCCAACCTGGCAGAAACGCTCGCCCCTCTCCACGAGCTGATAGCACAGAGCAACAAAAGAAATATAAAATTTCAGTGTGAAGAAAAGCACTATCAAGCATTCCAAGAGGCAAAATTCAGTGTAACTGAAAGCAATACTTCTCAGAATCAATAGTTTTGTTGGGTGTAAACTCTGATTTTAGCACTTGATTGTAATATTTTCAATATTTCAGAAGTATTCCATGTTAGTTAATATGACTATCTTTGCTTAGCATTGATCTTATTAGACTGACATATGTTTCGTCATATGTTTGAGTGAAATCTCCGTCATGAAACATTTTGAATCACGCTTTATAAGCATCCTCCGACTGTTACGGATAACTATGTATTACAAATAATACTCAGCATTGATGCAGAGGGTAGTGAATCATAGACTTTGTATCGGGTAGAAACCATTTGACAAATACAAAGTTTTCTGATCCTCTCACAAGGCTTCAGATGCAAGAGCTTTTAATGCACTGGTACGCTTCGGCTCCCCTCTGAGAAATGACCAGTAATGTTCCTTCGTTTCGTGCATCTGGTGAGTTTTGACTGTATAAACGCACTTAGTGCGACGAGGAAATGGGCAATGAAACATTCTCGTATCCGTTATATTATCCAGTCGAAAATTCAGCACCACACTTGGACAGTCCTCATCAGTTACACCGACAGACACTGGCATATCATGTTCCCCGTTCTAGTTCATAGGTCAAGTGCATCTTTCTGTTTATTCTCTTTGTATTACTTGGATGTTCGTAGTACCATTACCTTGGATTCGATGATCAATTAATAAATGTCATTGTAGCCATCTATATTTTATAAATAAGAATATTAGTCAGACACTTGAAAACCCAGCTCACTTCTAAACAAATTAATAATATATTTCACTATCATACTAAATCACATGTTGAAATATCAAATTTCAGAATATATGTATTTTTAAGTCACAAAACACCTGCAGTACAGCGATGTCTCCTGCATCTGGTGCGAAAATCCGACATTGCCTTTTGACCAACACGATACTTATCGCTAAATTTTAAGGTTAAGGCTTAAAGTACTGTTAAAATAATGTTTTATAAACTCTTGTACAAAGAAATTAAGTTTTCTTTCTATCAAACATATTTCTTCTTTACCTCAATGTAGGTATATCGTAGATTGAACGCAAAAAAAATAAATATTTACTTATGATCATTAATCTTTCTTACTAATAAAGTGAATAATTAAAAAAATATTTTTCTTAAAAATTGCTCTCAATATATACAAAAAATATTTTAATAATATTTAATATTTTTAATAAGAAGAACGAATAATTAATCGATAAAATAAAAGTAATTATCAGAATTCGAAGATTATAACCAAATAAAATGAAAAGTTATATTTAAATTATATATTTTTTCAAAATTCTGAAAAAAATATAATTTAATTTTCATCAAAATATAAATATTAATTAAAATTGGTAGAAATGGATTAATCCAATTAAAACGAACATAAATCTATTCAGATAAATTTTATTTAAAACGTAACTGTTTTTCAATTAAAAAAAATTATTTGAATTATTGAATTAGTTAATAGTTAATAATAAAATTACAAAAAATTCATTAAAATAATAATTTAATTATTTTATTGTCAAAATTTGATTTGATTATTTAAATAAAATATAATATTAAAAATATTTTAAAATAAAAATTAATACAAAAATATTTTTCTACTAAATATTTTTCTCACACAAATTGATTATTAATAAAAAAGAATTATTTGTTTTGAGAGGAATTTATCAATTAGTTATTTTTTTATAATAAAAGTACATTTGAATTTTTATTAGATTTATTTTTAAGTATTGAATAAATCATCAAAATAGATTTCAAAAATTATTTATATTATTTATATATTTCAAAAAATTATGTAATAAATCTTATTTAAAAATTCGACTTTTTTATATAAATAATTATTTTTGTTAGTTTTCCTAAAATATTTCAATAATATCTAATTTTAACTAAATTAAAAATCAGTCAATAAAATAGGATTTTTCAGATTTCGTATTAAAAATTATTTGTAAACTATCAGAAGTGTTATCATTGGAATTTTGTGCAGATGAGTGACCAAATAATATGAGAAAAGGAATGTGAACTATTATCACGAAGGAATGTAGCGTTTGAGATGTAGGAGAAGGAGAATACTATAGAAGTAAATGAGGTGTTAGTTTTTAAATTGAAATAATTTCAAATTTCTTAGCATTTCCTCCATATCTGTAACTTACAGAACAATAAAATGGGAATTTAAAATTTTTTAACATTCATTTACTGTAGTCAAAAATCATATAAATATTTAGCACTTACACTTTGAAAAGAAAATAATTAATATTTACTAAAATAATTGAAAAATATAGATAAAAAAAATTCTGACACTTGTAGAACTTTTTACTTTGTTTTGGATATAATCACGTGGAGTGTGAGAGTATTCGTCTAAGACAGCGGTTCCCAAACTGGGGTACTCAAAAAAAAAGTATTATGGCGGAAAATGCAATTCAAATCTAGCCTAAAAACTCAATAGAATCTTTAAACACATTGCAAATGGTTATTTTCTTATATTAAATTTTAATAATGAAAATTTTTAATAATAATCATTTAATTATTTTCATTAATATATCTTACATCTATATTTATATCTTTAAATTAATTCATTTTCATCAAATTAAAAATTAATTATAAATTGTTTGTTTAAATAATATTTAATTAATATGTTGAAAATTTAAATGATGGGGCCTATATGGGAAAAATTATTTATTTAGTATTTTTATAACTATTTGTAGATATGGATTATTGATTGAAACAAGGAGAAACATGTAAGCACCTAATCGACAGATACATGGCAGAAAATACAGACACAGAAAAAAAGAATATACTGTTCTGAATACATCAAATATGAATTCGTGTTTGTCGAAGACAAAAACGGTCCTAAACCGCAATGTATTGTGTGTAGTGATATATTATCCAACAGCTGTATGAATCCCTCTTTGGATAGATATTAACACAGAATTTGAAGTTCTTTCTGATAAAGCTCTTAAATTTTTGTTACGGTTTAAAAGTACAAAGCTTGTAGAATGAACATTTTCTTTCTATATATTTATTAAAAATAAATATCCTAATAAGTTGAATGCTAGTCCAGTTTTAAGGTTGTATCTTATATCTTTTGATCCTGACATTAAAAAAACTGTGCATAAAAACAAGGTCAAGGATCACATTAAAATAAGTTTGAAATAAAACATGCTTTCTAGGATTAACAATTTTTATAATTTTTTCTCGCATATAACATTATTTAACATCATACAGTATATGTATTATAAAATATGTTTGCATGTTTATATTTCTTCAGCTGTATTTTTCGAAATTAAATATATTTGTATATCTGAAGTTACTAAATGCTTTCTTATTTGTATGTGTACACACACACATACACACACACACACACATATATATATATATATATATATATATATATATATATATATATATATATATATATATATATATATAT
>MQRK01248130.1:80789-95509 GCA_001938485.1 Girardia tigrina
TACTTTAGCACTACTTATTGTTCTACAAATACTCTTCTTAAACGCTCTAAATCATTCAGAATATGGAATTTTAATGATTTGTTTGTATTCTTCAGTATTTTCTTGTTTTATTTGTTTTTTATTTGTTTTACCCTCTCTGTATTTTTCCTCACAAAAATTAACAAAAGAATTAACAAAAAAATGAATTAAAAATGAATTAAAATAAAATTAAAAATGAATTAAAAATAAATGAATTAACAAAAGAATGTGACGAAGCTTTTCAGAAATTAAAAGAAAGAATGGTTCAAACTCCAATCTTGGCGTATCCAGACTTGGATAAAGAATTTATATTGGACACAAATGCAAGTTTCGATACGATTGGTGTAGTACTGTCACAAAAAGACTCGAGTGGAAGAGAAAGAGTTTTGCATATGGTTCTCATAAGATGAATAAACATGAACTTGGTTATTGCACTACCAGAAAAGAATTACTTGCAATATGTTATTTCACTCAGCATTTTAAGCATTTCCTATATGGAAAAAGATTTTTGTTGCGAACAGACCACAAAGTTATTACGTTTATGATGACCACAAAGAACCCAATAACACCGCAATTTCAAACATGGATAAATTTTCTCAGTGGTCTTGATATGAGAATGAAATACAGGAAAGGTGAAAGACATTCAAATGCAGATGTTATGTGGAGAAACTCTTGCGAATTATGTAGTCAATGCCAAACAACACACGAAGAAACGAAGAAAGGAAAGATTAAAACTCGAATTCTAGCGTTACACGAAGAACCAAATAGTTTCAAATGGCAGAATGACAATGAAGAAATCGAAAAAATTAAAAAAGATTTGAAACAAGGAAGAACAAATAAATGGAAACTGGAAGATGACATTGTAGCAGCGGAAAATAATAATTACTGGATCCCGAGAACAAATAGAACCGATTTTATTGAAGATATGCATAAGATGTTATGTCATGCTGAGAGTAAAAAGGTTTTTAACTACCTCAGAGATGATTTTGATATGAAAAATATGAGAGAAAAGGTAAAAGAAGTTGTTCAAAGTTGCATAAATTGTCAAAAGCGAAAAACATTAACTGCGAAAACAAAAGAAAGACATATTAAGCAATTTGAAGATGAACCTTTTCAGAAGATATATATTGACTTTTGTGGTCCATTCAAGAGAAATGTTATTGGATACCAGTATATTTTGGCGATAATTGATCAATTTAGCCGATATATTAGCCTGAATCCAGTTGTTCACCAAGACAAGAAAACGCTACGGAAATATTGCTGGATAGATGGATATATAAATATGGACCAACTAAAGAAATCCATATGGATGGAGGCAAAACATTTGAATCAGAACTATTTAAAGAAATACTGAAGAAGTTTAAGATAGAAGTATTTTATTCAAGCCCGTATCACCACAATACCAATGGAATTATAGAACGACAATTTAGAACAATTAGAGATGCTCTTAATATCAGAATAAAGRATGGAACGCATAGAGATTGGACGGAAGTATTGTCAGAAATAGAATTTATGATGAATAGTACCATTCAAGCCACGGCAGGTATCTCACCAGCAGAAATAATATATGGAAGGAAATTAAGACATTGGTGGAAAAATAAAGATGATAAAAGAAACCAAATGGGAAAAGAAGAAAAAGCTCCAGAAACGAGAAGAATTTTTAAGGTTGGAGACCAGGTATTGATAAAGAGAGAGAATGCATCAAAAGAAGACGACCGATATATTGGCTCTGCAATGATAAGAAGACGGAGATATGAAAGAAGTTACGAATTGCAACTCGACAATGGTAAAATACTAATAAGAAATGTAGAATGGCTAAAGCCATTTAAATCGAGGGGGATGTGAGAGATAATTTGGTATGTTGTAAGTTTGTTGTTTGCATGCTGTTTAGATTTGTGACTCTCCTACTCCGATGGGATTGATATGTTTATTGATTGATTATTTGAATCTAATGAAATTTATCTAATGATATTAATTTTAAGTACTAATTAATTGAAGTTTGATAATTATGAATTTTAAAAATATTTTTAGTAAACGATTTTAACTTATTAAATGTAATATATTTTAAAAATTAATGTTAATTTAAAAAATTACGCAATGCCTTTTTATCCAATAAAATTTTAGAAATTAAAAATTAATATTAAAAAAATTTCCCATTCATTGTTTTTTTTAGATTTGAATACACAAACAAAAACTATATCAATCAAAGAAAGATGCTCTCTGAAAATTGTTGTGAAGAATCTGTTTGTGTTGTCAATAAATGTTTGCATTCAAATTGTGATGTTGTTAATATAACCTAAGAAATTCTTCGTTGTATCTGAACATCAAATGATATTCATAAAGCCATTTTTTTCGTGTTAAAAAATCAACAGTTGAATTAACATACTTCCAATAAGTAAAAAAATAAAATAAATAGAAAATTTGTCATAAAATACTTTTTTCTGCTCGAAATATTTGGATAACATCTTTTAATGAATAATAAAAGTAATGGTTCAATTGATCGCAGAATCCTCTGCCTATCGCTGCGTTATCCATATGGCAGACTTCGCTCTGTTTTGGTCTCACAAACAATTTTCAATTTGGAGATTGAAAACATATAAATGCTCTTATTCATTTTTAATTATCGAAAAAATAATTGCTTTCGCTTTTTTTGTTTATTTGTTATATTGGTGGATTTCTCGGATGTCAGAAATACTGAAGGAATTGACAGATTTATTTCGAGATAGGGTGAAATATTGAGATTATGTTGGAATCTTTTCGGTTTTACGAGGTATAAATTTGGGAGAAAAGAAAAAAATTAAAACTGAAAGCAATTTCTTTCACAATGTTCTGACAACTAATGAAATAAATTCTTTATAATACTTTCATAAAATATAATTATATTTTCATAATATATAAATAAATTGAATATCATTTAATAATTGAAGTCCAATAAATACAAAACCGACAGGAAGTATAATTAAGCATCTAATAGGAACCGGAATCGTCAAAAACTTTGTAATTAAAAAATTTAATCTCAGAAAAAAAGTATAAAATTGCTGGCCTAACCTTCGGAAAGAATTATTTTTAAGAATGAAATTTAATTTAATGTTTGAAATGATGGAGCGGGAAATCCCAAATTATTTTGAACGGAAAGTATACTAATTATGGGTGGATTTAAAATAGGGTAATAAACATTGTTTTGTTCATTAAATTTGCTTTAATATAAATTTCGACTTGTCTTATATGATTGTCAGTATGATGAATCATATAATGTATGATTCATACATGTTAGTTGCGTTGATATAGCATTCGATAATCGAAGTCCAATTCATTTTTATTAGTGCAAATTAATAATTTTTATTATAAACAAATTCAAACAAATTTTCAGATTCCCTTTTAATTATTAATTCGCCGAAATTTATTTTGATTTTTAAATTCTGATCAAATTTTTAAAAAAACAAAAATTTCAAAATTAAGATTTAATTCTATTTATTTTTAATGTTTTTTTTAATATCGAATTACTTTAAAATTTTAAAAAACATTTATTTTATTACAAACTTACAACTTCAAACTAATTCCATTTATTCTTTTTTTACTATTAATTAATAATTATTTTAAAATTAAAAAAAAATTATTACAAACCTATAAAATTAAACTTAATCCTTGATTCAATTGTAATCTTATTTCTTTTTATCAAATAATATTTACTTAAAAATTTAATTTACAGCAATTATATTACAAAAATCGCCTAAATATTTTAATTTAAAAGATTTTTAAAATTATGTCTTAATATATTAATCATTTTTAAATTATTAAAATTTGTCAGCAAAAGAAAATTAACTAACTCTGCACAATACCTAAAAATATTTTTTACTGTCATTAATATAAACTTATTAAACCATTATGTGCGGTAGAAATCATTACTTAGTCTGACATATACGAGAGTTCAGTTACTTTTACTACACTGTAACTTTTTCGAAAACGAGTTCTTCGAATATACTTTTTTGCAAACAAAAATTTCAACTAAAAAAATTGCCAAATAATGTCGTAGCCCGGATAAACAAATGCTTTTTCTTTTTTCTTTTTATTATTTTTAATGTAAGTCTGGATTTCTACAGCTCAAAAATTTCAGGGTTCGCAAATTCAGTTAAGACATTTTAAATAATTATAAAATCAAAAAAATAAACTAAATATAACCTAGAAAAACTCTTAATTGGTTGCTGCTGCTGATAAGATTTAGTGAACACTACATATACAAATCATAGTAATGATGAGGACAGAGATAAACAAAGAAAAAAAATACCAATATAATAATTTAAAACCGAAAGTTTATGAATGGAAAATATGGTCAAATTATGGATAAAAAACAAATTAATGAAGCTGTACAGATCGACAAAAACATAATGTTTTGTATTGAATGTAAACATGTTTTATTTATCATTGATCTACTTCAACTATATGAAACATTCCAGCCTCACTGTTCTCGGTGACGAGTTATTTTCTAAAGAATCCTATAAAAAGAAAATTAATATGCCTATTCTTAATAATTTAGTACAACTTTTCAACTAATTTATGCCTGAATCTAGGATTCAAGAAGTATTCACCTTGTTTAATAATTTGGATGTTCAATATAATATTCAATATAATTCATCAGACCCATCTGTGTTCTGTATTCCCGACTTCACGAAGTCCTGAGCGACAAGACAATGGTTCTAAGGAGGCTTATAGAAAGCTGAGAGAAAGATGTTAAAAGATAGAACCGTTTTTCGTAGTCGTGTGTGATGAATATTTTAAATTGTATGAATGTTTGAATGTATTGATGTTGTATGTTGATTAGAGTATTATGGTGATTCTCCCACCCAAATCGAAATTGGATTTTTTTATATTTACTATTCGAACATAATTAAAGTAATAATTTGAGAAGTTTATATTTTTTAAATTACACATTAAAATTAAGTTTAATATTTTTTTTAAAAAACAAAAAGAAAAGCATTTAATTAGTTTTAAATTAATTTTTTGAACAATTTTAGAAAAGTTTTATTATTTTTAGTTTTTATAAAGAAATAGTTAAAATTATTATTTTCAATTAATATTTTTAGAAATGAAATATTTTAAAAAGAATTAGAAAAAATTGTTCAAATAATCATTATTAAAAATAGAAATAACAAAACCATGTAGAGCGATGTCCAACAGTGAAAGATCTTCCGAGAGTTGTAATGACTCCAAATGTGAGAATAATAAAAAATCAAATGAAAATCATCCCAATATTCTTAACAGTGGGATTGATAGACAATTTGATCAAACATATCTTTGATCAACTACCCGATTGTTAGAGAAGAATGAGACAAAATTTAGATTATTTTGGCAGGAGACAGACGCAAAAAGACAGACAAGTATAGATTATTATTTTAAAAGGGTTAGGGTTAGGTTTAGGGTTAGAGTTTAGGTTATTTAAACATATTTTGTATCCGTCTTCCAAATACGATACCCGATGCTTCTTTTATATTTTACTTCTCTATTTCACTTGACTTATTTTTCCTAATTTAACTTAAAAATAACTTTAAAATTAAACTTTAAAAGCGAAAATTTATCAACCTAAAGAAGTAGTTTTCCTTATTAATATATAAAATAATAATGAACTTAAATAAAAATTACAAAAATTTAGAAAATAAACTTTATTGAACCGACAGCAAAAATGAAATTTTTACAAATCACAAAATGGGTCGAGATAAAGGAAGAAATAACACTATAGTTAATAGAACTATCAGAAACATTTATGATATGATTGAGTCAGTAAACACAATACTGTCCTAAAAGAAACTATACAGACTCTTATATGGCTTACTCATATTATGATGAAATGGAACCAATTTTTTGATTAAGCTGGTGAGGAAAAATTCTTCGCTAACTGCTAGTAATAAAATTCTTCGGTAAAATTATTTAATAATCGGTAATTAATTATAATTTTTATATTTTGTATTTATAATCAATATTATTATTAAAAAGTGAACGCCATTTTTCAAAATTTATTTTTGTAATTAATTTCGGCGGATTATCCGCCATCTTCAGACTAAATTAACACTGGCTTTTTGCACCTTATATATGAGAAAGGTGATTATGTAATCAATCATGTAATAAAGGCTCTATTTGAAAATGTTTAACTGAGAAGTTGAGTGTGAAGCTTGAATATTAATTTTTGGATCCATGGCTCTTATTAATAAGGTCTCACACATTACTCTCTCCCAGTAATTTTTAAATCGATTACACAGAATTTGAAAATCATTTTCTCCGATTTTCTTTTTACATTTTAAATTATGTTCGGCAATATTGCTCCCATTATCCAACCGACTATGCTCTTTGATCCGTTTGCAGAGATGACGAGATGTCTCTCCAATGTATGTGGCGTTATACCCACTACATGTATATTTATAAACAAAATCGGAGTACAAACCGAGATCAGTGGGAGATTTATTACTGAACATATATGTTTGAACATTATGTTTGAAAACATATGCTTGGGATACAATATCTTTCGCCTCCTCGTGGTGTATCACGGAAAGTAGAGTCACCTTCTCTAGGCTAAATGAGAGATGTAGTTTACGGGACTAGCCATTCTGTTCGCGGATTAACTCGTTGCTACTGAAACTCAAACAAGGAGTCTGGCAGGACTCGCAGTCAATAATCTCCCGACTGGTTCCGGCGACACAGGGACCAACCTCGGAAAACTAAAAATCGGCACGTGGAATGTGCGTGGGCTCAACGACGAAAAGATTGTATCTATTATTGAAGCTCTGAGAAGAACAAAAACAGAGGCGTGTATCCTAACTGAGACTTACTGTCGGGGAAATGAAACGACCGAATACAACGGCTGGAAAATACTCCACAGTGGCAGTATCATTGGGGTACGAAGAGAAAGAGGAGTAGCTCTGATGATAAAAGAAGATGATCTGACGAAAATAACCTTCACACCTGTTAATGATCGAATTTTTGCTTGCAGGTACATACGGAAATCTATTACACTTATCGGAGTATATGCCGCGATAGACTGTGGGTATACACATGAGGAGAAAGAGGAATTCTACACAGTATTGCAGGAAGTGATTACAAAAGAACAAAAATTCGCTAAGGATAATAAAATGGAACTGTTAGTTGGAGGCGACTTCAACTGTCGGCTCAACCGATGCGATGAAAACAGCTCTGTAGTGGGTCCATGCGCAAGCGGGATCCGCACTTCAAAGAACTGCTTATTGACATCTCAAAATCCTGTGGTTTACGCGTGGAGAATACATTCTTCAGGAAACAAATCAAGCAGAGAACGAGTTGGACTCACCCAGGAACAAAAACGAGAGAATTGCTTGATCTTTTTCTATCAGAGAAACACCGATGCAATAGAATGACAAACATGCGAAGTTACCCGAGCTTCGATTGTGGATCGGACCCCGACTAAGTGGTTTTAAACGCGTTAGTTCGTGAGGAAAAGAAACACCCAAAACGCTTCAGAAACGATAAGAACCCGCGTAAATAAAAGCTACCGGACAGGGAAGCAATTGTAATAAGAAAGGGGCGATAATAGAATCACTTCCGCATCTTACTGTTTCAGGCACCACTACGTGGAACTCTCTTAATCATGCAATCAGAAGCGAGATACAAAGGCTGAGTAAAAAAAGGAAAAGAGCACCAATCAATCAGCGGTGGTTGGATGGGCACCTAGACGAACTTAAGATGATGATCAGAGAAAAATGGGCAAGACGTTCAGAATTCGTAAAAGATAGAAACGACACAACGTACTCGAGGTGAAAGTCAAGCAGCCGTCTTATTCCGAGAAAGATTCGACAATGGAAACGGGAAAGAGCAGAAGCTCTTGGAGAGCAAATTGAAAAGATCCTTGCAAACGACGGAGAATGGAAACTGAAATAACTCATAACAGAGTTACGTGTTCTCTGTAACACACAATCGAAAGAGAACAAACTGTGCGCTCTCACAACTCCGATAGAAAACGAAGAACTATCTGCATATTTCAACAACCTATTTCGAGCTAATTCTCATTTAGACGAAAGAATTGATATCGCAGTGGAGACATCCAACCTGGACACTCTGGATCTACCCTCCACCTTTGAAGAACTGGAGGTGGCAGTGAGGCAATTGAAGAGCGGTACAGCAGCAGGCTCAGATGGACTTATTCCTGAAATATATAAATGGGGAGGTACGAATATTATCTCCCTACTGGAAATATGCTTCAGGAATATATGGGACGGTGTGAAAGAGTTCCCACCAAGTTGGAGAGAGGCCAGAGTAGTCATTCTCTTCAAAGGGAAAGGATCTCGTAAAGACCCGAATAACTATAGAGGTATTTTTCTACTAGACGTAGGCGGTAAAGTCTTTGCGAGATTTATTGCTAACCGTATTACTCCAATAATTGAAGCCTCACTGGACGAATGGCAATTTGGATTCCGGACAGGCAGAAGAACGCAACAAACTATCAGCATCTTGAGAAAGCTACAGGAAGAAGTAAGATACAAAAATATTCACATTTTGTAATCTTTATAGATCTGGAGAAAGCATTCGACAGCGTTCCCCGGGAGTCTCTCTGGAGCTGTTTAAAGAAACTAGGGAAAAGGGGAGAATGCTTGAAGTTATCAAAGCGTTTCATGAGGGATTTAAAGGTTCAATAGGGGATAAAACCTTCAATATGAACAAAGGAGTTAGACAAGGTTGTGTTTTAGGTCCGCTCCTATTCAATATCGTCTTCGATACAGTCCTGAAACGAGGGATATTGAATGGTCTCTCAGGAGGAGCAAAGATGACTACTAAAGATGGAAGCTGCCTCGAGATCAACAGACTGGCTTATGCGGACGATCTCTGTCTGATAGACACCGACTGGAACAATCTTATCAGAAACCTAATTCTACAAATGACTCATTTGTAGATTTAGGACTAAAGATCAATATCAATAAGACCAAAGTTATGAACCTAAACGAACTACCAAAGTTCTCACCGCCGGACACCAGCTTGAGACTGGTATTGCGTGGGTATCCAAATTCGTCTATTTGGGTTCCACAATCTCCTCAAATGGCACCGCTGAAGATGAGATAAGAGAAAGAATTCAAAAGGGTACCAGGAAGATCAGGGACCTCAAACCGGTTCTGAGGAGCTCCAAACTCTTTATACGGAAAGAGAAGAAGCTCTTGCATACTTCCCGTAGTATACTACAGTTGTGAGAGTTGGTGAACAGGTAACAAAACATCAAGAAGCTGGCTACCTTTCATAATTTGTGTACTCGCACAATCATGAAAGTGCAGAAGACTGGACACTATCGACATTGAACTCCCGCTCCCCATGAATATCATTGCAAGCAGAAGACTTGCCTATCATAGCAGTTTGGACATCTCTGATACACCAAACATTATGAGGTGTGTGTGGAGAGCAACAATGTCAATGGGAAAGAAGATCAGTGGGAGAAAGAAGCAAGCTCTCTCCGAATGCCTCAGAGTGGATATACAGTGGCTCTTTTGGTATAGTGCAAAGTATGAAGTCTTCATACACCACATTATCCACAGAGACCCCACAATAGAAAGAGGGCAATACATCAACTTCTTAATAAGAGAAGGGAAGCAGAACAGAACAAGAGCCGATCTGCCGAAATTACTGAATGAGAGAGATAAACTCCTTCAATGTACGATAGAAGATTGCTTTAAGGAGTTTGCCGAACAAAAGGAGCTAAATAGACATCTCACGCGGGATCACACGGAATCCACAGAAAGCATCCCGCTTCAGCTCCCAGAAGATGAAAAACCGTTTAAATGTACCAAATGCAGCAAAGGTTACAAAACGAAAGGATGGTTCACTAGGCATCTGCGTAAAGATCATCGAATAGAAGCGAGGGAGAATATCAATGAACATCCGACAGAATCATCAGTGCAATCCAACAGAAGAAGCGACAATACAGACAGAGACGAAAAACCCACACTTATACGAACGACCAATTTTCAGCCAGCAACAGTCACCCCGACTATTTCAACGGTGGTGGAGGAAACGACTTATCCCGAAGATACACATTTGTCTTTTAGGATCGTAGATCCAAATGCGAGTGGAAAGTTCAAATGTCCCTTTCATGGCTGTACCAAGTCTACCAATACAGCCAAAGGGATGCTTAATCATGGTACCACAATTCATGATTGGTCGTGTGCAACAGGGAAGCCCAAGAAATTTCGAAGACTGAAGCACTCCGTCCCCGTAGGAGGCCTATCGGGGGCAGCTAGAACTCTTTAGTTTGGGTGGACCCTCTAAAGAGCCTAGTGGCTCAATACCATTCGAAAGAGATGGGAGGCCCACTGAACATATCACGAATTTTATATGATTGGGATATAATTTTTAAATTCTTGGTATTTGGGATCAAACTTTTCAAAATTGATGATTTTAAATGTTTAAAACCCTCTGAATAAGGAATCGATAAGATATACCTTGATTCAAGTGGGTTATAATTTGTATTAGGGGAAATGGTTTGATGAGTCGTATTATTAAGATTTTTATTATTACTATTTGACTCACTTAATATTTCATCTAAAGTTTGATGAGTTAACTTTTCGATAAATGATTTTGACCATGCATTCAAATTTAAAAAACTTGTTAATTTATTTAAACTTTCATGGGCATTTAAATATGTTGACGAAAGAGACCAAGAACAATATATTAAACATTTAATCATGTTGCTTTTGTACCTAGTTTCACAGTTTCGATCCATTCTAATTTCAAATTCATAGTAGAGGAAGAAGTGCAGAGTACTCTACCATTTTTAGACATATTGATCAACAGGAAATCTAATTGCTATGAAACTGGGATATACAGAAAGAAAACTGACACGGGGTTGTACACAACTCCGGGTAGTTTCTGTGAAACTAGGTACAAAAGCCACATGATTAAATGTTTAATATCACAATTTTTCAATTTGTTACTAAAATAAAAGTTTTGCGAGTCTTTCGGGTTTTTTCACATTCCAGTTAACTTGTTTTCATTTAATACTTTTTCTAATGATATCAACAACAAGAGTATTATTACGACAATTGAGTCATTTTAACCGATAATCTCAATCGATCGATCGAAATATTCGATCATGTTTCACTCGACGACGACGACGAAGAATTACTAATCGACGATGAAATCGGATTTATTCGCGCTCCGGAATAAATCGCTCAATTTGTCGTTAAAAACGAGCGCAAAAAATTTATCGATTTTCAAAATTGAATCAAAATTGCATTTAATAAAAACGGTAAACCAAATTTAACGGTGATTCACAATCATTTGAAATCGCATTTTCGAGTGAGAAAAATTGATGACAAAATTCGCCCATTAGTATCATCTAGTATGAATATCAACATTAATTTCGACAAAAAATGAAAGAAATTCATTTATTGATTATCAATCGAGAATTAGACAAAATAAATGTGAAAAAATTAAGTGAATTACTGAACGAATTGCATTCAATTATTGACTTAAAATCGCGCTGCATTAAAAATATTCATTCGATATTCTACAAACAATATAAAGAATTTGTCGTGAGAAATTCCGAACATTCCGATTCGTGGATACGTGTCATTAATAATTCGTCCGAGGATTATTCCGAAACCGAGAAAGCCAATAGGGAAATTGTTTCTGGGAAATCAAAATTCAATGAATTTTCTTTTAATCAAATCAATCTCTTTTCGACTAATCAATTCGATCCTATTAATTGCTATAGCAATTCTTGTAGTACGAGTGCGTTGAAGAAACAGATTGTGACGAAGCACAGCAACAATTCCTTGAACAATATTCCCTTGACCTGTGGGACGGTTAAGATCGGTCCTTTTTGAGAAAGAAACTGAACTTTAATATGAAATCGAGTAAACACAAAACGAAGAAATGTATCTCATCTTCTTCTGAGATACAACACCTACTTTATTTTGATATAGTTCGTATTTGCTAAAAAGTATTTGCTAAAATGATCAACAACTTATAATATAAATCTTCTCTTGGAAATTCGACATGAACAGAACAATAAATAATTTAAATATTTGTCTATTCGTACCAAGATAATGTAACTACATGTAATAGCACACCAAGATATAGGTAAAGTCGGTAGACAATTACACTTGCTAAAGAAAAACGTAAATGCAATCGTGTCGACCCCTCTTTGATCAAAAGAAAGGAATTTATATATTTAAACATTTATACATATAATATTTTATACATATTTATGTATAATACTTTTAGCATATATATTTAAATAAATTAAATTAAGAACAAAATATTATTACTCAAAATTAAATCTTTAAGAACCAGAAAGCAACAAAGACGGGTATCGCTTTACGTAAAGTCTATTTTACATAACAATAACTTTCGGAATAAATATTGTGACGCATTTTAATAAGAAATAAAAATATTTAACATAAAATATTTTACAAATTCACATATTTTTCTGGTTTTTCTTTTTACAAAACATTTTAATTTATTCAACTTTTATTTTTATAAAATTAATCAATTTAAAAAAATGCTTTTTTATAAATATTTTTATTATTATATTTTTTATTATATTTTTATATATCAGCAATTTTATTCTTGCTTCTTACTTTTCTATTTTTTACTAAATTAAAAATATTTAATAATTAATTTATTTTCGTCTCTGTGTTATCTCAACTGTTTTTTTGCTATTTTAATATTAGTATTAGAAAATTAAATTTACATAGATTTAAAAAATAATGCAGGATAATATACAATGAAGAATCATTCTTCATCATTCTCTTTTTTGTACAAGAAATAGACATATATAAACACATATATTTTACTAACCTTAACATACAAAAGCAGGATTATCATAAACCTTTGTTAAAAAGTTTCTAGTTTCTACATCTGTAAAATCATCATTCTTAGAATCTAATCTCAATGTTTTCCCTGATAGATTTATGTCTTCAGTGTTGGCATCTCCAATAAGGTTGGAGTCGGTTGAAACCGATAAAACGTTAAATATTTGTAAGAGAGCACTGATTTGTTGGTAGGTGAAATTTTTAGGAATCATACTAATTTGCATGACTGGACAAATCTTCTCTCTAGAACAAAACACTCGAAAAGAATCACAGTTCTCCAAATGATCAATTATTTCCCATCTATCACAGATAAGAAAAAACATAGATTTGTAACACTTATGCCAATGGTCCATACATTGCTCTTCCAAATCTCGACCGATAAGACTACCACTCTCAGGCGGATTTTCAAGAGTATCTAAATCAAGTTTCGATAATTGATAGAGCTTAACAACATCGTCTGATTGCTCGGAGACATATTCTGAATTTTCGATAGCAATAATATTTCTGTATCCGTATATATCTGGACGATATGAATATGACGCCGATCCAGACGTTGCATAGAAATGTGTACTAATTGTTAGATTACTACAATCTTGACCACCAACTCTGTTATGTCTTAAACCACTTCGAGAAAACATATCACTAATACGCCAGGAAAATTCCGTTCCAGGGCCCAACTGAAGGGTTTTAACGACTTTAGAACCACTTTTTGGCAATGGAATGTTTAAGAAAAAAATGGTAGGATTGAGCTGACGAGAGTTCAGTTCTGTGATGAAATTCATTCGTATTGCTTTGATGATGAGATCGACAACAAACTTAACAACTTCCATTACGATACTTACGCTTTTCAGCATCCCGATTTGATATTCGTAAATGACACAAACATGCTGAGCAAACTGTTGAATTTGATCAGTTCGTTCAGACTCTGTCGTTTGCGTATATATAAGAAGAAGGCGAGACAATTGAAGGTCTTCACATTTCAAATGAGTTGGAGTCATACTTAACTTTTTAACCGGCGTCGAACCTCTCGACGATCTTAGGGGCGTAAATCGTCTCATTATTGGAGAATTTGTCAAAGATCTGCACCAATTTGGCTTATGCATTGTAGTCAGTTGTTTGGCCGGTGAAAACTTATAGTTTTGTGGAAGACAATTTGAATCAATCTTAATATTAAGATTGGCTGGAGACATTTTACTTTTGTATAACTTTGACTGAAGTGTATCTTCGAATATTGAGCACAGCTGTTTGACAAACCATTTTATATTACGGAGGATTTGATGACGATTCGCGCATTTCAAATTAGGAACATCGGAGGACATGGTTATAAAGATTTTGTGTGAATATCTGAAGACATGATTATGTAAAATTTGGAACCAAAGAAAGAGCAGTCTTTATTTTCTGATTGAGAATGAACAATTGTATATGAATTTTCAATCTGCAAAATATAATCAATTAGAGATTTATAAAAAATTAATGTTGAGTAAATATTTTCTAAAAATAATAATTAATGATAATTTGATATCAAAAACAGACAAAACTGCGACACATTTCAATCAAAACCATTCGTTATTAAAATCTCATTTATTATTTATTCATCTTATTTATTATAAAATCATACTGAAATAATCATTTCCAAAGAAAATAATTAATATGTTTTATAATTGAAATTCGTATTTTGTTTTGAAATTTTAAAAGCACTTTATTTTATTAATAGTTTGTTATTAGAACCTATAATTTTACATCCTTCTCTTTGAACTTGCAAGAACCCATCTTATTCATTATTCTAATGATCAGAATGTTATTCAAGTTTGAATGACAAAATCGCTGAATTATTTTGCTTGCTTGCTTGCTTTGGTAATAAACATTATATATATATATATATAT
>MQRK01248132.1:26160-38961 GCA_001938485.1 Girardia tigrina
GTCATCAACCTGAGTCTCGAGGTAAAAATTTTAAATGTGACCCCCCGACCGGATGCCTGCTCCCCGTCGCTGGCGTGCCGCAGCCACAAAATCGCTGCGCCCGCTCTTGCACCATCAAATAACGTTATTAAAAATCCATCTATTAAAAATGAAATTTTAGTAATTGTTTCAAATTCTTATACGACTAAATGGGAATTATTGCTTAAAAAATACACGGTTAATACTGACAAATTTTCTTCAAATTCAAAACCTATTGAGACAAAACATTATATTTATACTAAAGGTCTCCCCGTGCATACCAAAGTACGACCATTGGCAAATGATAAACTTGAAGCTGCTAAACAGATTTTTGACGAACTTCTAACCAAGGGTATTGTAAGACCTTCTTCATCGAACTGGTCGTCAGCTCTTTTAATGAAACGTAAAAAAAAGATAATTCCTGGCGATGCTGCGGTGACTACCGTAAACTTAAGGCAATCACAGAAAAAGACGAATACCAATTGATTCGTGAAGTTGTCCAAAGCAGCGTTGTTCGCCATGTAAGTAGTGTTTATGCCACTTTCATTATTATAAATTTCCGAAGTCATAATTTAATACCACAAAATTTAATAATATCAACAATTCACATATTTAAACAAATTTCGCCCAAAATTAATTCATTAAATTTTTTCGATTAAATTTTGAAAATTTACGAAATTTAAACTTTAAAATATATTTACATTTTTTACAAAAGTTTTACGAAATTTAAACTTTAAATTATTTTACATTTTTTATGAACTTTTACAAAATTTAAACCTTAAAATAATTTTACATTTTTACGAAACTTTATCATAAAAACTAATTAATTTAAATTTACAATAAACCCTTTTATTAAAAAAATTATTTCTTAAAATATTAATCCGTTAATTATTTATTTTAAAATTTATTTAAACTTATTTCATAACTTTTATTAAAATAGATCAATTGTTATTACTGTAAGCATATTTTAAATAAGTATTTGTTTTATCATATTTTTACTCTACATTTTAATTTTTTAATTTATTTCTTTTAAATTTTCAAATTAAAAAAAATAATAAACTATTTTGGCGAAACTTAAATTTAAACTAACCCCTCATAAGTAATATCAACAGTGATAAACAAGATAACCATAATTGATTGGGAAAAATCATCAAACAATTGTGGTCATTTAAAGAATATAAAATTTCCGCCAATCATCAAAGAAGAAATTGAGAAGGTTTTAATTGGTCTTCATTATCCGGAACTCTATTAATCAATATAAGAGAAAGTTGTTGAAAAATTGACCCAATGACAAGTAGAAATGTAGGATGGATGGTCGTCGGACGTATGTATGGGCAAATGAAAGACAGAATAATTACTAATTTTGGCATATAATAACCTTTTAGGGATTAATTGATGACGTCAATGATTCCACCTTACTTTTGGGACATAGAAGATATTGAAGACATGATAATTGTCCCAACAAAAGGCGATAGAAAAATATTACAAAAGGTAGAGAAGGCAATGAGTTATGGATATACTTTTGAGAGTGATATAATGAGAGTGATATACTCTTGGAACTCCATGGAACGAACAAAAAAGAGAGATATATGAGTCTAAAACAATATCAGAAAAGCGATTAAAATGCTTGAACAGAGACTCCAAAATAACTAAACTCTTTATGAGCTCTATAGAAATATATTGGATAATCACGAGAATAAAGTTTATACCAGGGAAGTCAATATAATGCATATGGAACTTCATATGAAGTAATTGGGAAGATGCATATGGAGCTGTTACTTAAATGAGACAGCCGACTTCAGGAGGGATACGAGTAACATTTGTAATCGCAAAAGGACGAGGAAGTCAAGCGAAGGTGATAGCAATTCCTGGTTTGGAATTAACGGCAACGTATTAAATATAAAAAATTAGTCAAAAAATTGGTGATGTTCTGGGAATACCGATGGAGAATATAAGGATATGGACGGATTGCATGATTGTGTTGCATTGGATAAAGCGAAATGGGAAATGCAAAACGAGTTAATAAATATACATGATGTGTTGATTTATGAATTCGTTTTAACAAAAGAAAACAAATTTAAAAAATAAATTTTAATTTGAAGAAAATGTATAACAATATCATAAACACACAGAATGATAATAATAAAAGAAAATCGATATAAATACCGATAATTTGAGTTGTAGTTCAAATAATTATTGAAGAGATAATTGTGCATGTAGTGTCGGCGGGTCGACGCTCCGGCAATGAGACACGATCGTCTCGTGTTTCATCCTGAGTGGACGGGTGATGAAATGTGCCGAAGGGAACGCCGATCGCCGACTCGAAAAATTTGCCATGATTTGGTGGCCTGTGAGTAATGTTGTAAGGGCCACCATCACACCGTGACCATCGCGTCCCGATAAGCCGGATATGTCTGAGTTTTTATGAGTTGGTTTCGATATCATAGGCGATGTAGTTTTGGTTTAGAAATAGATCATTATCTCTAAGAAATCTTGAAGGAATTTATCGTTTCCGTTGTCAATTAGAGTGACAGCAGGCTTCACAATTTTCAAGTGGATGACATATTCTTTCCCTTATTTGTCTTAACGGTGTGGAAGTAAAGCTAGATTACATTGACTTGTAAAAGACCTGATATATGTGACCTGTTAGCTTTTCACGTTCTGGTCCTTCAACCAAACGTATTTGGAAGTGAACAAAGATTTCGGGAGAAATTCACATTTTTGATTTGAAATGACTAGACGAAGAAAGCATTGAAGAATACAAACAAATAATAGAAATACCATATTATGATGGCTTTAAATCATTTAGGAATAGTATTTGCAAGAATATCAATAATGTCAAAGTGTTTTCAATGATACCTAAAGTTTACATGTTCTACCACCCTTTTCACACCATGAATTGCTTTTTAATTATCTCTTTAATCTCTTCCACTCCTTTTGGTTTATTCAATCGTACTTCTTTCTTTATATCCATGTCGTCACAATAGTTTAATAATAATGTTTCCATGATACTCTTCATTTTGTGTTTTAGTATTCTTTTCGTGAGTTTCTCTATTTTTTCGAAGAAAATTTCTTTTACCTTTCATTCTATAGAAGCATCCTTATGTCTAACCTTCGAATAGTGTATACCAAATTTTAAAATTAATGTCACGGACAGACCAATTTCTTTTCGAAAACGGTCGTTTATATCCAACTTTTGTCTTGTCACGATTTTGTATCTCTCTTTCACGTCCCTGTCCAATAAGCATTTAATAATGATCTACTTCTTGGATTTTGTGACTCTGCTAATAGAAAATACGCTTCGCATTCCTCTCTGAATGTTTTACATAATTATTTAATTTTGTTGATTGTTTAAAAATGGAACGGGACATTTCGACGCTGCCGTTTCTTAATTCTCAATCATTCCCATTTAATTACCAATAATCCTAATTTATGTACAATTATTTTATTTTATTACAAAATCCTAATTATTAAAAATTATTTTTCATTTAATTCCTAATAATCCTTATTTAGAAAAAAAATATTTCATTTTAAGTCTATTAAAAACTAATTTTAAAAAATTTTTACAAATTTATTAAAAATTAATTTCTGATGTCGAAATGTCCCGGCGTCGAAATGTCCTGCTTCTGTTTAAAAAACCCTTTTTTACTTTAGTTTAATAAACTTTATGTATTTTTTATGTTTTACGTAATCATTTAATTTTTGTTAAAATTTTAAATTAAAAAATTTTATAAATTATTTGGCGAATTGAAACATTTAACTAACTCAATATAATATTTAAAAGTTGTTTTACACTTATTACTTATTTTCTAACAAGTGCATAAATTGTGTTTCATTTTTCTGTAATAAAAATTTATAAAATATAAAACATGATTATTTTATTATTTAAATCGCACAAGAAATCCGTTCGTCCGAGTTACGAAAGTTCAGAAATTAGAAAGATGTTGGAATGACTCTCTGTTGGAAAAGTGAATACAAATTATTTCGTTAATTATTCCCATTTTTCCTAAATGGCACTTCGAAATTTCTTCGCTCGATTCTCTTGAAAATAAACGAATGACATTTACAATGTTCTTTTGAAAAGTTTTTTAATGATTTTTTTTTAATTTACAAAATGATGATTCATTCAAACTGAAACAAATAATCATTTCCCACTTATATTAATTCAATTTTCTGTTAGAAATTCATCGCAGGAAATTTTCCCGAAAATAATTTGATAAAATTCATTGAATTACATTACTTTTCCTGTGGACAGATTCTTTTTTAGTTTGGTTGGTAATCCAGCAAGCATCATTTAGGCTACCTAAACGATATAAAACTGTTCATAACATTATAGTCAAAACAAAAGATTGAAGAAAATATCAATTTGTTGAACTAATGAGACCATATATATATATATATATATATATATATATATATATATATACCTTAGTAAGCTAAAAAAAGGAAAGGAAAAATGCTTTTAAAATTCAAACGTTTGCAATTCAGCTTGCAACCAAGAAAGAAGTTTACATAACTATGAATAAAAATTAATTTCTTTTTCATTTTTAATTAATTTTTTCATATTAAATTGATAATTTGTCGTATTAAACACATATTTTTTCAAATTAAATTGATATTTTTTCATAATAAATTGATATTTTTTACATTAAATACATAATCTTTCATTTAAAATTGAGAAATTTTCATTTTAAAATGAAAATTTTTCATATAGTTAGTGAATTCGGCAAAATTATCTAGTTTATGAATTCGGTAATAACACATTTTCAGCAAACTGTTACCGATTTCAAGAATTCGGCAAGTCGGTTGCATATATATATATATATATATATATATATATATATATATATATTTTATATATATATTTTATATATATAACATTTAACCAAATAATTATTGGACAAAAATAAATTTATTTAATTTCCCCTAAAATTTAGGCAAAATGCAATTCCATTCTCGCAAACCAACCATTCTCAGCTATCAATTGCCATTCGAGAAAAAGATAAGTTTCTCTATTGTTCCATACTTTATGAGTTAACGGATACATTTGATAAATATGACAGCTGACAGCCAACTCAATTCACATCAAACCCAAAACAATCTGAAATCTCATCGATGCAATTGGACTGACATACCTAATTAAATGGCAACATGAGAGAAAAATAGAGAACAAAGGAGATTCGAGCTGTCAAAAGTTCCTGGACGATTTATCAATTATTTGGCATAGAGTGCTATTGTGATCATTAGATTATAATTAAATATTGTGAATTATGATGTTTGTTTATTATGATGCTGTAAAATAGACGTACGCTGCAGAATAGTGTATTTTTAGATTTTAAATAAATATACGGCATAGAAAAAATTTTTAATAATAATTTTTTATTGTGCTCAGGAATTTGATTTAATCAATTAAACATTTTAGTAATTCTATCGGGTTATTCAAAAAACTATTTTGTCTGGTTTAATGATGGGTAGTCTTCAAGTAAATAATAAAATTTTAAGGGCTGTGTTACATAGATTTGAATAGATTAAGTAATTAGTGCACAGGTGATTGGTCGTTTTGTATAAAATTCGACCATGGTACATCACAAAAAGTCCTGTTCGATACTGGGATGGTACTTGCTTCTATGAGTCGTTTATATCGTAATGTATAAAAGTAGATGATTATGTAAAGGTATTCCTCAAAATTTGAATCAATAAAAATATATAATACACATTATCTAAGTGTTACGGTCTGATATCCATTAAATGTGACATATACATACATACAAAAGAAAAAAACAACACCAGTATCATAGAATACATACCGTAAATTCCGCACTTAAAAACCTGAAATGAGTCATAATTTAAGAGTTGCGGCTTATACGTTAATGTTTCCAAGTGCTCAAAAAAATATTTTAAATTAATTTAAATATTTGTTTAAATATTCTTTAAACAAGTCATAATTCAAAATTTTTTACGGTATATTTTTATTTTACGGTTAGTTTACGTTATAATAAATTATTTCAATTTTAGCCATGAACCGATCTTCATATACCTCAGAGTGGAAATTAAGAGCAATTAAATTAGCTCAATCAAATGGAAATCGTAAAGCTGCATTAGAACTCAATGTCAATGAGTCAATGAACAGAAGATGAGGAAAGAAAGAAGATGAGTTGAGACAAGTTAAAAAATCTCGTAAGAGCTTTCGTTGAAACACTCCAAGATGGGCACATCTTGAAGATGATCTTAAGAATTTGGTCTATGAAATGAGATCAGTTGGTAGAAGCATTTCAACGGTCTCTATACGGCTCAAAGCCAAGACACTGGCTAAAGAATTGGGAATTATGAATTTCCCAGGAGGACAATCTTGGTGCACCAGATTCATGAAACGAAATAATCTTTCGATTCGGTGCAAAACGACATTAGCCCAACGCCTTGCTGCAGATTTTGAAGAAAAGGCCAGCATATTCCGTGAGTTTTGTCAAACAAAAATTACAGAGAAGAATATATATCATGATAACATTTTCAATATGGATGAAGTATGCCCTTTTGATATGCCAGCTAATCACACCATTGAACAGGTTGGTGCTAAATCAGTTCCAATTATGACAACGGGAAACTAAAAAACATCCTGTACTGTTGTTTTAGCTTGTTCTTCAAGTGGATTAAAGTTACCACCAATGGTAATTTTTAAAAGGAAAACGTTGCCTAAAGGTAAATTTCCTGAGATGTAGTAAAGGCAAATGGACGAAAAAGGATGGATGGACGACAAATTAATGCAAGCATGGGTTGGTGAAGTTTTTATTAAGAGACCAGGTGGGTTCTTCCACACATCATCCTCAATGCTTATCTGTGATTCAATGCGTGCACATCTTACCGAAGCTGTAAAGTCATTACTGAGACGTCATCAATACTGTCTTATCGGTTATCTCTGGTAAAATAAAATAAAATAAAATAAAATTAATTAAGGATTGACTAAGATTGTTCAACCTCTAGATATCTCAGTCAATAAATCATTTAAAGCCAAATTAAGAAACACTTGGGAAGAGTGGATGATGTCCGGAGATCATACTTTTACTAAAACAGGTAAACAGTGAAGAGTTGACTTTGTTACTATAACTATAAGTGTTTTATATGTAGAAGGGTTTCTACACTAAGTCCTGAAAAGATAACCATAAGCTTCGCGAGCGCATCAAATAGTCGTAAATTTTAAACTATGATACTACCACATACACACGAACGTCCCGCGATACGGTACACTGACGACTGAGTTGACTGAAAAGGACAGCTAAATTCACGAACCGATTACAAAGAGACAACCATATGTTTACGACGCGGGCGCCTCTGAGAAGTAGGTGGTCTATCTAGGTTTAAAATAAATTACTAACTTAAAAGAACAAGAAAATGATATAAAATCTCACATAAACATCAAAAATGCAAAATATAAAGTAGAAGAAAAATATCAATTTACTTAAATTGATCGAAACCTCAATAGATCCAGTGTTTCAGCGAATGCTCTTCAGCAATAATCACAATATCAAGCAATCAATAAAAATTTTTTAATCTAACGATAGTGAAAATAAAGAATTAAAAAATCTAACGAAGTTTGTAAAGAAAATCTATTTATTAATAAAACAACGCAATGAAAATATAATATTTGATATATTTTCTCTATTTATGTTCATGAACTGAATTCTAAAATACATTAATGAAAGTCATACTTATTAAAAAGGTTGTAAATAAATTTCTATTAATTTTTTTGTTTTTAAATTTTTCTGGATAAGTTAATCTTCAATTAAAAGTGACAATCAAGAGTACATAAGTGTACTTCCAGTCGTACGTATACTTAGGAATTATGAAAAATAATTGGATCAGATTTTATTAAAGCAATTTAAAATTTCATCATAATGGAAAGATATAACAACTTCAATATTATAACAAAATAATTATATAGGAAATGTACTAGCAAATGAGTTATTATTTTGTTTATTAAAAACAAAAAACGTTATTTAAAAATAAATTTTGTGACAATATATTTCGACGGTTTAACCTTCATCTTCAGATCACTTATTATGTTCTTTTGAATCGCTCTTGTTCTCTTTCTTCTACCTTTTCAAAATCTATTAAAAGTATTGATACATTGAGTAAGTTATTGAATAATAACGGTTACTCTAAGTCGATCATAGACAGACTTACTCGTGAGACTGTTGATAAAATAATTGAAAAAGAAAAAATTAATAAAGAACCAATTAATAGTTTAAACATTGAAAACTGTTTTACACCTGAGTATACTCTACGCTTACCTTACTCCGAGGGTTTAAAACACCTAAAGAATTCGATCTTGAAATCAACAACTAATTTGTTAAGAGTTTTTGATTAGACTTACGTAAATGATTTCATAATTATTCATTTCTTATATAAAAGCAATAAAAAATAGCATAATCAATGATCTGATGATGACGACTAAACCGTTGAAATATATCAAAATATATATTTTTTTAAATGTGGTTTATTTGTTTTTAATAAAAAATTGTCATCTTTTTTTAGTTTATTTTGTTTATATTAAGTATTATTATTCCGTTTGAGGTTCGTTCATCCCGATTTTTTTCTTTCGTTCACCCCGCGTTCATTTGTGCCAAATTTATTTTAAAGGACCAGCTTTCGTAGATTTTACCTTTTTATTTTTTTTCAGTTTTTCTTTTTTGTATAATATAAGAATGTTACTTTCATTTGAATCAAAGTTTGTTGCGTAAAGTAAATAAAATAGGACTAAGGATCACTTATGAGCAGAAGGATGAAATACGCATTTCTATACATTCAATGACTACTTTAGATTTCTTCCAGCCTGACGATGTTACAGAAGCATTTGATATATTATCAGAAACTAAAGCAGATTGCGAACAGTTGGATAAACTTTTAACATTCTTCGAAGAAGGCTTCGAGGTAGAGCTCATATACCTGCTCTTTAACCTATTCAAGTCTGAAACAAACATACGGAAGGTTTTGATGTTAAAGCTTGTACGAAAAATGCAGACGAAGGGTAGCATTTCGGTTTTCAGACCTGTTGTGTACGACAACAATATAAAAAATATATATTTGTTACCTTTTTCTTTGTAAAAATGATTTTTATTAACGACAAAGAGTGGTTTTTACAAACTAAAAAAAATGTATTGTAAATACATAAATATAAATTTTCTATGGCGTCGATTCTTCTTTTATAAATTTAATAAATCGAACCAGAATTTTCGTATCTATAGCGAAATTTCTAATTTGTGCTTTTGCAATTCTTTTCAATTTTTTAACAGTGGTCACCAAACCAACCGAATCGGTTATGCCAACGACCGTCATTTATGGGACAACAACGCTTGAGGAAACAGCCGTTATTTTGCGAAAGACAATTATTGAAAGTGCTCAATGTCTCGTTGTGCAAGGTCGACAATTGGACAGTAGTGAACGGTGGATTTTACTGATGCAATACGCCAGAACGATGCGTTACCGCGCACGTGATTCTCTACGCATACCACAAGACCCTTTTTCACTCCTACCATCCAATTCTAGGGAACGTTTAAGAGTGTCTAAAAGGCGACATGACTAAACAGAAAGCAGCATTTCTACAGGCAAATGTATATGTGTTATCTATTCAATGAAGAAACCGTATCACCAGATAAATGAACGAGTGCAGTGTGCTGTTGAATCCTATGGAAGAGCAGAAATATTATCGTTTCGGCATTTAATTGCTCATTTGTCTTTCTCTTAAATTCTATCTCTTCACTTTTGTACTCTACTGAACTTCACTTTTTTATAAAGATAAATAATTTTTTTCTAATAAATTCAAATATATACGTGTGTAACAATTTTGTAAGTACTTAACTGTATTTTGTGTTAATTTGTTTTGTCGTTTTTAAATATTATCCTACACAAAAAAAGAAAAAGTGACATTATGCTTATTTATTCATTTATTAATTTGCTTTTTTATTATTTATAAATTATTTAATTCAAATAATTTCCCTTCAATCTGACTTAATCTGACATGACAACCTTTCTTTGACGGGAATATGTTCTATTTGATTTAATTTAATCCCCCATTTCGTAATCACTCTCATTTGGTTATCATACTTCATATGTGGGTTGCATGACAATTGTCGGCTCAAAAGACAAATTACCAGGTATTACCTAAAATCAAAAATATAAGGTTTTAGTTATCTTACGAACTTTTTTTCTTTTGTTTTGTACTTCTTTTTACTATCATTATCATAAGAAATTAGTCTTTGCAAACAATGGAAACAGAATATTCTAAAACTTTTAATTGCCATAACTTAATTTTTTAATAATAAAATAATTTTAGGGTTTGATTCGCCACAATATGCCACTAGAAAGCTTTGGGACCACAGTTTTACACAATAAACCTAAATTTGAAATACATGAAAATGTGCCGCTGGGAAATAAATTCAGAAGTCATGTTGAGGGCGTAAAAAACTCTACTTTATCCCATGATGTTATGTGACATGCATTTGACGTGCGTCAAATTCATAGCAAAAGTATAATTAATAAATTTGGAAATTATGTTTAACTCTGAAAATAGTAGATTTGTACATAGTATGTCATTAATGGAATGTTTTTGGATATTATTAAAACTTTAAATGTTTTCCGATTTTTCATTTAAAAAACAAGATTTTTTATGAATCAAACGATATTAACACGGCAGACATTATTTTTAAAAAAGGGAAAATGTTAATTTTGGAACCAGACATTACAAACTAACAGTATTATTTTTGTAAGTTTCCTTTAATTATGGGTAAATATATAATTCAAAATTCCTGAATTATTAATAATAAATCAAAATTTTCAATTTTTTTCGATTTAGAAATGTCATATGCTGAATTATGTGTAAATATCAGATATTTTGCAGATATTAGAAAAATGAATAATAAATTAAACTTCAAATTCTTTCACAGCTATGTCATTCTATCAAGTTGAAAGAAATTTCAGACCAAAAGATCCAGCAAAATACATTAATTATAATCGTTATATATATATATATATATATATATATATATATATATATGCTGTGCTTTTTTGTCATGAAACGGCATTCATCTACCTTTTTTATTATATTTTAATTTTTTTAATTTGATGTTTAGTCCACGTTGAAGCATACAAGATCGACAACAAAACAATTAAGACGATTCTGCTTCTCTGTTAATATACATGTCCATTGTAAACTTATGTTAGTTTGTATATGTATACAATATTGTAGGTTCATATGTTCGTGTGTCTAGGGCAGATACACGACAATGTGTATGTGTGCGGATTTGATCAATACTCATATTGCTACTCGGTTGTGTTTGGTCTTGTTATGATTTGGCGGCAATTTAATATTCTCGTGGTAATGCTATTCTAATCAATGATTGTCGTTTTGACTGTTTTACATTTTATTTTACCCGTGGCTTTTACTGAAAATTTTAGGAAAGGTTTGGAATTTCTTTATGGTCTAAAATCATTACATAAATATTTATTAGAGAAAGGAAAATATATTTTTTTAATTTTTAGCGTAAACATGTGATCCTCGTATTCAAAAATGAAAAAAATAACTAGTTACTTTTTACCCACCGGTTCTGCCAATAAAAAGACCAAAATAATATTTATCGATTTTATCCAATAGAGATGCAATCAGTGTCTTTTAATATTACTGAATGTGATGTTGAGAATGAGATACAATGCCGAAAATAACTGGCCGGACTGCTGAACATGTGAGCAAAAACAATTTTTGCTTGAAAAATGAATGACTCTATATTGAAGAAAATGAAACTCGCCTGCACATCGTGTAGAAAAGTTAAATCTCTTGGAGTTGATGCAAAAATGGGAATGAATATTTGCATGGAATGGGTCACCAAGAAAATAACCTATTCCGTAAAAGATAGAAATTAACTGTTGGTGTCAATTCGAAAAAAAATAAAGAAAACATAAAGAATCTGCTGCACATAAAGCAGCATTAAAAACAGTTTCTTAAAGCAATAAAAAACAATTGAAAATGTTTTTTAAAGTCTTTATCTAATGAAAAAACAATTACGGAAAAGATTTTTCTGCACTGCATACAAAGTAGCAAAAGAAAATTTATGAAGAAAGAAAACCGACGCCTGAGTTCATTATAGATGCTCTACAGTTGCTGCACGTGTTCTTCTCTTTATAGAGTAACAATTTATGAAAAAGTATCAAAAAAGAATCCTGCAATTAATGCAGGTAAATTGTATACAAAAATTAAAAGAATCATTAGAAAGAAGATTGCTTGATAGCAAACACGATAAGTTAACGAATGGGTCTCGAGTGCTTGATCAAAAACATTGAGCTAAAAATATTGATACCCAACTTATATTCAGTGAAGAAGAAATTCGAAATATGTAACTCCGATTGCATCTAAATGAAAGAGAAATAATTCAAGGATTTCGTGAATACATCCTCGAAAAGACGTACCCAGAAACACTATTGCATTAGGTAACTACCCTGAATACCATTCTAATATCTTCCAATGAATGCGAACACAAGATTTTGCAAATGAATCTAATTGCCGACAAGAGCTTTGTTAAAGACTAAGATAATATCAGCACTTTTCTTCATCACACTTTGAGACCGTATTTGAGACTTTTCGATCCATAAAATGCGTTGATCTTTGGTTACGTAGAAGACGCCATACGGCCACATCTACGAACAGTAAAAAAAAGAAGTCGAGACGATACATAAAACGAAAATTTGACAAAATTCTGGGATATTATATATATATATATATATATATATATATATATA
>MQRK01248134.1:0-26628 GCA_001938485.1 Girardia tigrina
TAATTGAAAACTGAGGGTACACTAAAATTGTCTTTTCTGACCCAGAAAAGTTATTTTGTCCTTTTGAGTGCATTATGAAAAGTGCTTAGTATTTTTTTTAAAATTCTGTTATTCAACTTTGAAGCGCACACCAGGCTCTCAGCAGTATGACTTGAGATTGATTCGTTGAGCTCCCGGTAGTCGAGGACTGATCGGTGCCTTTCACATTCCACCATCCATCATTTCACTATCCACTCTTCGAGTTCGGTATCGACTTCTAATTCATGCGCCCGGGGGATTCATTCTCCGACACACAGTTGCGAACTGGCTGCGCTCGCCTGTCTTTCTATTGCCCCGTAACGGACCAAGATTATCTATCGAACACTTCCGTGAAATCCTGATCGACTATACGAGTTGGTGCAGCGCCCTTCAATGCACTCGTCTGGATCCCCGGTTGATCAAATGAGTCGCTCACTGGCACTGCAACAGTGACCGCGGGAGGTGCTCTATAACTGCCTCCCGACTCACGATGTATTTGTTGCGTTCTATTCACTGTGCCAGCGCCGAATCTGATCCCTTCTCCTGTGGTGCCCACATTCACCCCTGCCGTTGAGGCGATTGTATCCATTCCTAGGATTATCTCCACTCCTATCGACTGTTAACTTTTAGGCAACAAAACCCAGCACTTCAAATGCTGTCCCGACACTTCAATCTCCACCCATGCCCCGTGTATCACATTTGCTTGACCGAGTACCGTTTGTAGTTTTTCGGATACACTTTGAATCTGATCCAGTCGCACCAGCCGCTGTCCCATCATGGTTATGGAACACCTCATGTCGATAAATCCTCTTACCATATTTTCTCGAACTCGGACGACGACTACGGGTAACTGTGCATCGACATTCACAGGTAGCCTCCCTGCGCAGAAGAGAGTTGATCTTTTCCCGACTTTCAATTCCATTGAGGACAGGCTGCACAAAAATGATCTGGTGTGCTGTAGATGAAGCACACTCTGAATTTAAAAATTGCTGATGGGCCCTCCTTCCCTTCTAGCGACACCTTGTAGTCCCGTTGCCGATGTCCACACCGGTTGCATCTAAAACACTGTTTCTGATTGGCACCGCACTTGGCTTTCGACGCTGATACCACCACTCCGCTGCTTGATTGTTCAACCGCCTTCTCCGTTCTCGTGTTGATGCGGAGAAGAGACCGCGCCGTTTGGATCAGGTCTCTTAGAGGCTTGTTTTCCTTCCCGGTCTCCGACAAAAAATGTTTTGACACTTCTGTTGGTAAACCAGCAAGAAATGCTTGGTGCAAAAAATATTCATGCGGCTTCTGTCCCATGTAGATGACGGTCGCGAGCCGCCGCAGGGATGAGATATACTCCTTGATCGATTCGTCTCGTTCAATCGATCGCGATTTAAATTACTAAAAACGCTTCTTGCGGATCGGGCCAGAATGCTGCTGACAGAGTGCCCTTTACCACATTATAGCTCCACTGGTACTCGCTCGTCACCCCGAAAAAAGGTCAAACGCGCGCCCGTCCAAGAGCATCGGTAATGCCGCCCTTTTGTCTATGTCACAGACCGCCCTGTGGCTTCGAACTTGCGACACCAAATCGCGACATCGACGCAGCCATCATACGTTCGGACTGCGCCAGTAAATTTAATCCGGTTCATGGCCACGATAGCTTGAGAAGTGAAATCGGATCTTGATGATTTATTTTTAAATCACAATTCCACTCTATTGAATCTGCAGCAATTTTCCTCTTCAGTAATGTGAGGAATATTTTAATTTGTTTGAATGTGTAAATGTATGGATGCGGTATGTTGATTTAAGTATGTTGAATTTAGAATGGTGATTCTCCCACCTAGATGGAAATTGGTATTTTTTATTTAAATTTAAAGTGATTGACTATTCGAACACAATTAAAATTAAGTTTAATATTTTTTAGTAAAATTTAAATTAAATGCATTTTTAATAATTTGATGATATTTTTATTATTTTAAGCATCTCTTTATTGTGTTGCAAGTTTTCTCGGAGGAATTCAATCGTTCGGTTGAGTGGGCGCCACCGGCTGGCGTATCGATAGGCGTCAAACTCCCGTCCGTCTCTCTGGCTCTATTGCATTCGCCGCAGTTCGGAATGGCGGTTAGTGTGACCATTGAATATTTGAAATTGTAGAAAGAAATAATATTGAATCCACCGACAAATTATACAATGAATTTATTTTTGTAAAGAAATAAATTAATGCAAAGTTAACTGCAATCAGTTTTAAAATCAGTTGAAATCATCATTTATTAATTCAAATTTTATACACATAAATATTTTATTATTTAAACAAATTCGTATTTTTAAGTTATTATTTTTACTGTTCTCTCAACTACCACACACACATACGTATATATATAAATATATGGTGAGTTTCTATAAAAATTAATCACTCCATATTCTTTCCAATTTTTAGAATTTGTAGTTAGTTAATTAAATATATTTATCATAAGTTTCCATTTTTATTTACTGATCTTTCTACAATTATTATTAAGATATATTTTTTGTAGTTTTCAATAAAGAAATAAATTCAAATGTTGCTTTTTCTTGTAATGTTACAGGAAAATCTCTTGACAAATCAGTTTTTAAAATTCTATTTTTTTCAAAAGGTAATAAATCAAAATACGTCATTCATGTTGACACAGGAGTTTCTCCTTTCCTCTACATTACATCCCGATAATTTGAAAAATTAAAAGCCGCTCTGTTTCCGTGAATATTTTTATTTCATATAAAAATTTAATAATAAATGCTTATATAAATAACAAAAAAATAATATTCAGAAATTCTAAAATACACATTGGACAATAAAATATTGTTTAATTTAACATTTTACAAATGAAGCACATCAAGAACTGCAACGTTGGACTTTTTTACAGATTTTTTTTACGTAAACGAATTTATTTCTTTATAATAATTATGCATTATAAAAATTTGTAAATGTAAAATTAATTTTGTTTGTTGAGTAGTTATCCTTCCTAAAGTAATTCAAATAATAACTATATTTTGTTTTTAAATTTGTATTATTATTGAGAAAATTTCTTACGGGTTTGGAATTTCCTTTAGATTGTGATTGAAATAAAGTTTTGGACTGTTAACATTGAAAATTAAATTTCAGATATACTTTCCAAAACAGATTATACAATTGAAAAATAAAATATTTAAAAGATACTGTGATTTCATATCCCCATAAATTAAGGTCATATTAATATTTCTCCTTCAGCAGTCTCTTAATGTATAAAACCTGTTGGCTAGGTCCAGTCAAAATTTGATTTCATAGTCGTCTATTTAGTTTGGATATTATCCTAAAACTGCAAATAGAATCACCTATACACATGACACAGTTGTCTGGTTGATGTCGTTTCTTAATACTTTTTAGGAAAAAATTGCTTATGTCTTTTTATTCTGTGTAGGACGTTAATTTTACAAAAGAAAAAAAATCAAGAAAAAAATAGTCAATATTAATATATTATTTAATTTAACACTAGATTTACGGACTGAACTAATTTGACTCATTTAAAATTATATTGCTATAAATATAAAACTGAAATATTATTTTTTTAATACATATGGTGGTTTTTAGTTACGTAACGAAATATAGGTTACTCTACTCTTCAGATTCCTTCATTTTGCATATTTGAATGTGGTTTACATATTTCTACGGCTATAAGATCGCTTGTTGTATGAGTCAAATTGGCTCCATTTAGTAAAAATAGGTATATAATTAACCATCGTAAATCTAGTGTTAATAATACCAAGGAAATACAAAGATTGCTATCTTACCAACTCATAAAATTATGAAAAACTAAATTTGAAGATGGTGATCCGACTTACTTAATATTATCTTTTATATTATTGTTATTATTTTAATAATAATTATTATTATTAAAAATAAATTATTATGATGAATCAACATTGCTGAAACAAATTTTCTATTTATTTGACTGGTGCTCATTCCTTAACGTTTGTCTTCAGAAATATGACACTTTCGAAAATTACGATGAAAGATTCAAAAGAAAAAATGTCGGAAATTTGATCTTGATGTCACATCAATATTGGTGGACAAAGTTTGCAAGGACATTTATTATATCTTCTTTGATAACTTATTTTCAATTTTTTCAATCAGAATGATAAAGCAGTAAATAAATGGAAATACTCGAATCGAATACTTTATTCAGTAGAAAATAATATTTTCAATAATAATAATAATAATCTCAACAACAATACTAAATTATTTTTTACAAACTTAAATTAAATTATATTAAATTATATTATAATAAATTATTTTTGGTTTATGATATATTGCCAGACAATTGAATCTTTAACGATTGCATTAGTTTTGTTCTTGACAGCACTACATACAATTGTCAGTGCGCAAAAACAGGAGTATCCAATTTGATACCCACCTTGTTGAATGTTTGCCCTGAGACTTCTTGATTGTCCTGACAAAAGAAAGACGAGTAGGATATTGTCTTCCCTAAAATTTAAACGGAAATAAATCGTCAGTGATTCCAACTTAATTTGGGGTAACAGCACACGCTTTCCAGTAAAACGGCCATTGAAAATTTCAAAATCGATTATATTCTGGAAGACTCGCATTATCCGGAGATGAACTCAATTGCATAACCCTCTTGTAATGTCTAAATTGAGCAATAACATAATTATAGCTCCAATTTTTTGCCACTATTCATGGGGACTCAAGCCGCTGCTCTAAAGAATATTAAAAAACTTCATTGGATATTTGGAAAATTCAAATTTAGCAGGGTGTCACGGACAGACTATTCGCTTTTTTATATAGATTATATTATATTATGTAGGGTACCCAGTAGAAAACCAAAGTGTATTTAATTAAACACGTGATAAAGGTAAACAATTATATTTACATAAATAAGCTTGCTGTTCAGAGGTGTTCAAAATGTCCTCCGTCATTGTTGCAACACTTTCAATGACGTTGAATCCAGAAAACTGTGGCCTTGAGAATTACTTCAATGTCGTACTGCTTGCAAGTTTTGAAGAATTACCCAGATGCTATAGTCCATAACATTCAGCTCGGTACTTTTCGATGGCCACTCATAATGCACAATGAACTGAGGTATGTTCTTCTCTAACCAGTTAACAGTAGCCGTATGAGATTTTGCCCCGTCTTGTTGTCAAATCCATTCTTCTGCGCCCATTACATCACTGCTAACCTTTAAACATCAAGAGGCTCATCTCGATATACAGTCTAGTTGATGTTTTTCTTCTTTCTTTTTGAAGGAACGAATCTCTCGAAGAAATCTAACTCAGTTTTCCCATGCCAAGATACACTGGCATGGGTCATTATTGAGGGTTTTTGTTTATCAACTTCCACCACAAGCTCATGTTCTGGTATCTAAGTTTTCAATTCGACTGCTCGATAGAGGCGTTCATTCTGTCTGTTCAAAGCAGGTACTATGTTGAAGGCAGCCTTATCTGAAAAAGATACGGTTTTCTACTTTTCATCAACTTCATATTGATTAATGAGTCCTGGTGATTTTGAAACCCGGTTTTTTTTATAATTGGCCGTCGTGACATTTGATTCTGTGATAACATTTTAAGCGACTTTCCTTTAAAATATTAAACACTGATCCCTTTAAAATATGCGATACAGATGCCATTTGTCGTTGACTGATGTGCCGACGGCGAGGACTGTTCTCTGCAGTGACTGCCATTCTGAGTACGGCTTGTTTAACTGGAGGGAGAAGTTTTCGTTTTGTTCTTGTTCTTTTCTTACCTATTTGTGCAGCGGCCACATCAATATTCTTCTGTTTATTACATACGTTATAAAACTAATTTTCTGTACAATCAGCGAAAAACTGGGAAAGAACTTCGGTGCATTTTTTAAACCTCAAGTAGGGTGTTTCTTCTTAAAAAGAAAATCAACACTGCGTTGAAAATCAGTCAATTGTGAAGCCATTTTCTAAAGAGATAATAAATAATGAAATATTTCATGTGTTATATAATTATATGACAGAATATCAACTAATCAGAGGCAATCAATCGGCATTTATCAGGTGCTTAACTAAATAAATAAAATACGTTGGTCTAATTCATCCCATCCAAAGTCCAATAACTTTTTCCTCGTAACCAAAGGGACATGTGGTCTGGCATTGTTATGTCACGAGACATGCTCAAAAGTCACTGGATAGATTAAATAAAACCTTTCAAAATGATAATAATTCTTTGAAAATCATAAAGAAATTTATTTATATTAACGAACAGTAAAAATAAATTTGTTTAATTTATAGTAATTCAAATTGTAAAATGGCTAGAACAGAATTTTTACAAACTACGATGGCAACCATTTCAAGTCTATTTGAAAAAAAACTTTTGAATAAGGGATGAATCCAGATTTAAAGTCAGCTATCAGATGGCGGTACTCACATATGGTGGAATTCTGAAGAATCACTCAATTTAGACTGCCTGGAGCGAAAGATTAAATTTCCAAAATAAATTATGGTTTGGGGTTTCATGACCACCCAAGGTGTGGGAAATTTACATATTACTGATGGTATTGTAAACTCTGCCCATTGTCAAGAAATTTTGAGTCAAATCTGTTGCCCATTCTGCAATCAGGCCACAATTTACAAAATTATATTTTTCAACAGGATTGAGTTAGTTGTCACACTACAAAATCAAGCAAGTGCTGGTTCAGAAATAATAACATTTCTGTACTAGATTGATTTTCATCAAGTCCAGATTTAAACTTCATTGAAAATTTATGGACTATTATGAAGTCAAAATTAAAATGTAAATTGACCAAAAACTAAGATTAAAAAATTATTTAGCATATGGACCAGTATAAGTAGTGAAACTTGTTTTAATCCTATAGCTATTATGGAGAAACGTATAAAAGCTGTTATTGAAGCAAAATGAGATGTTACACCGTACTAACTGTTGTTTATAAAAATAACATATAAGCGATCCGGTGACTTGAACCTATACAAATTGTTTTCAGATTGAAATATATTTTTATTATTCAGAGATTTAAAGTTTTTAATGTTAAATTATTATTAAACTGGGTTGAAATTATGTATAAATTTTTATTTAAAAAGTGATAAAAAATCAGGTGTCCGGTGACTTTTCGGCTAGAGCAGTATGGTATGCAAAGCAAACATAACAATTATGATGATGATGGTAGTTGTTATTGTCAAAAATCAAAAGAAGTACTTGTAAATAATATTATTTGATATTTTATCATTTTGATTACAAAAAATGACAAATTTATTAATGTTTGAAAAGACTGCAGTATGTTTGGAGCAAATTCGGCCAGTAGGGAAAATAAGACAATTTGAATGTCTGAGTGATTTATTTATTTCTATAAATATCATTAAAACTATATCCTATAAAAAGAGGCTGAAATGTCGGAATTGATGTTAACTTTTTTTTCTGGCTTTGATTTCAATAATAATTAAGAACAAGAAGATTATTATTCAACCCTTCAGAAGATTCTTAAGTACCACTTTCAGACTTATTCTTTATTCTAAATAGATTTATTAATAATACTTAAAAATCAGATTATTTTAACAAATTGTTTATTTATTTTTGAAATTAATTCAATTGATAAACATATTTTTAAATATTTTTAACCTGCTATTTAAAACTATTTTTAAATTTTCAAAATATTAAATTCCAAATGAATAACCATTCTCTCAAGTTCAAAGGTATATTTCCAATTTTTGTAAAATGTCATACTATTATTTAAGTACACAACAATAAATACATGTCCTCCAGGAATAAGATACATAACATTATATCAAAAGAAAAAAATTAAATACAAAATATTATTACAAAATATAATTGTTTCATATTGAATTTTGTTGATATTTGTCTAATAATTTTTAAGTGACTTAATATTTATTGTGAGGAATATTTTAAATTTGGTATGTTGAAATTGGTCTGTTGAATTTTGTATGTTGAGTTTAGTATCTGGAAATGTGTTTCTACCACCCAGCTGGAAAATTGATATTTTAGATGTTCACGATGGATAATTATTCGAGTATAATTTACATTTTAAAGTACAGCATAAGATATTTAAAAACATTAAAAATATTAAATCGTTTCAAATTTTCATATTAAAATTTAAATAAAATAAATAGTTTTAACTAAGTTTTGAATTAAATAAATGTTCCTTCTTTCAATAAAATATTTTTTAAATAAAATTAATATTTAAATAAAATTAATACTAAAATTACCAAATTTGAACTGTAAAAATAAAAATCTGAAAATAATGAAAAATTTGTTCGAATAATTGTTTATTAACAAACATTAACAAATTATCAATTTAGAACGATGTCGAATGACGAGAGTTTTGCTGAGAATTGTCCAAAAGACAAAACCACCATTAGAAATTTTTTTGAACATTCCTTCAAATGTGTGATTGGATGTTAATCCTAGCCAAATTGGACTACTCATTTTTCGAATCGCCCAGAAGATCTTATAACCACTCTCATACCGATGTATGCCCCTAAGGAATTTAGAATGATAATTTAGAAATTTTTAATATGGATTTTTCATGTTGTTTTTGGATTATGTTTTTTCATATTGTTTTCGCATAATGAATATTTTAATATAAACTTTATATTTTATTTTTATTTATACACATATACATATCGATTAGGAACGTCAATAATAAAAATGTCTTTCTGCATCATTTTTATATTCTTGCAGAACATTTGGCGAAAAACCAATTTCGTCTTAAAAAGATCAAAATTGGGTTAAAGGTTAATTCAACATCCAACATTTTTTCATAAAAATTTTTAATACCAAATGATTTAATTCCAATTGTCTGTAGACCATTTATTCAACAAAATTGTATGAAAAATTTTTTTTCATATCGTCATAAAAATGAGGATAACATTTATATTACTTTTTCATATAGCATTTTGCGTTTTTTGGGAGGATTCTAGTAAGGCGTTTCATGAAAAAGTATACAAATCAGTCTTACGCTAATGAAAAATGATCATTTATTTTAAAACAATGATCGATAAAAGGGACAATTTTGAAGATTTATTTCGTGTACATATTTAACAACTCTTCTTTTAATCTCCAATATATTGGTATTATCATCATGTTTTCAGTGTTACGTGGTGTGTTCAATAAGTTGAAGAACAGGGTACAAGAAGAGCCTTAAGGCATCCAGTTTGGATCCAAAGTCGATTTGAAGATTACTGTGGAGGATTTCTTCGTCGCATGCACCCCAGAATTTTTCAAAGTGTTTTTTGAGTTGATTATTCTTTGGCTGAAGTGTATGGAGCGAAATGGACATTATATTGAAAAATGATGCTATTAAACGCACTATGCATATTTATTTTAATACTTATTATTTGTTAAACATTCTTTTTTTCTAGATTTCTTAGTTAAAAATTAAATTAATTAATATTATAATCATGTTGAAGTTTCTTTTATTCTACTGATTTGTCGAAGTAGTATAATATTAAAAGAAAAATTATACAATTTTCATTTTATAAGAATTATTTGTGAATCTTTAAGAGTTTTTTTGTGTTTATTATAAAAATACAAATAAAAAAATTAAATTTTTCTTTTAATGAAAAATTATATTTATTTTAATAAAATATATAATACAATTCTTTTATTATTAAATAAATTAAAAAAATAAATAAAATAATTTAAACCAATATTTCTAATTAAATTTATTTTATACTTAGAAAATAATATAATGCAAAACGTACAAAAACACGAAATCAAAACTATTTTTAATGTAATATACATGAGCTTTCATAGTAAATGATTATAAACTATTATTGCAATAATGATAAATAAGAAATGACTTTATAATATCTAAATAATCTGAAAAGTAAATTTTGTTGATCCACGGACATCTTTGCGATCTTAAATTTGTTGACAAAATCTTTAAAATACAAAAAATCAGCAACTTTGGAATATTTATGAAGGATATCAAACATACATTTGGTAAATTAATTTATACCTACCAAATTAATGATCATGAGTTATTACAAGAAGTATAACTCAAAAAAATAAACAGTTTGAATGACTTTATCACAAAATCTGTTCAATGGTTTTTACAGCTTTTCCAACGATCTAGGACTAGTTATCAAATCTCTCAATAACGCCCATACTTGTTTCGCGGCTTGGTCCAAAATTGCCGGTAATTTTCCTCGAAATAAATCTAAGGAACTGAGAAAATAATGTGGACAACGACGATTCTGTAAACAGCATATAAGTTGCAACAAAATTCCGTTTATTCGATCTGGTAAATTTGAATCTGTCCAGTCTGAATCAAGAGGATGTTTTTCACATTCGTATAATAAAAGTGTTTTCATGTGGTAATTTGTAACTGGACTCGAGCCGGACGAATTCAAACATCTCTCACAAAATGTTTTTAAGACACTAAGACAACATCGTCTTCCTAAACTTGAAAGCAAACGTTCCTCAGCTTCATAAAAATCTAACAACCATGCATCTCCTTCTGCTGAGCTTGAACCTGGTTTATCTCGCATGTAAGCGGTTTCTCGGCTTAATAGATTAAATCCTTCTCCTTTTACATCAGCTGCTAGATTATGTCCTGGCCATGAAAGTCCACCTAAAGGCCAATGCGATGCTGATCTTGGCCACATTCCACCACAACGAAAAGCTGGAGTCACCTGCAATGTATATCTATCATGAACTCTTAATCGAACTTCTGAAGAGTCGGCAATTAATTGTACAACATCTCGATAACCACTTGTGTCTACCGCTTGGGCAACTAGACTCTGAAATCTTGATCGAATTTTTCTCGCTGATAAGTAACCAGACGCCGTTATAAATTCAACCCAAAGTGACATTGATCGTTTTCTGCCATCACTCAATTTCAAAACGCCACAACCAGGAACGCTTCCATCATCAACAAAATTAAATACCCCCATTTGATTCAAAAACAAAATGATTTCGAAATCAGTTGGACTTAAAACACGTAGTCCTTCATATGTACCGCCGTTAGATGTACCATCGAACTTCAAACTACTAATAAATCGTGGTTCTTGATTTTCCACTTCTTTCAAGATGTCATCAGCGATCTTTAAGATTTCTCTTACAACTTTATTGGTAGCATTTTTTCTTGATATAACTTGTTCTTGATTGAATTTGTTGAAATAAAAGCAAAGTTGAGCTTGATGAGGTGTTAAAACGCATGACTGATAACTAGCTGTAGGGCTTGGATAACTTAATGACGGAGATCCTTGAGAGTCCAAAGATCTTGAAGTAAGCAGTTGAGTAGGTTGACATGAATTTATTGAGGAAAGGTAACCTGTCAGTGGTAAAGAATTTTCATACATTATGTTTTTTTTTAAAGAAATGCAAATCGTAAATTCTTTGAAAAAGCAAACTATATCTAAATAATATTCCACCAATCACTTTCCGTTTGTATGTTATTGCTGCGTTCTCCGTTTTCATTGGCTGCTGACTAAATCCCAGTTTCCTTTAAATCTAGTTTTATATTTTAGAAAAGAAAAAATCAAATCAACTACAAAAATTTGTTAAATTTTGTTTTCAAAAAAAATATTTTAGTAAACATTCCTTTTTTTCAGAATAGCTATTTTAAATCTTTTATGATATGCTTGTCTAACTTCAACAAATTCTCATTGTTTTAAATAATGCCTTAGATTAAAACAATCACTCAAGTGGAAAATTACCTTCCCAGTTATGTCCCCAGTTTAATTTCTATTTGCATAAAAGAATTGAATTTTCTGAAATCTGATATGAATTCGGTGATTTGATGATTATAGGTTTCATTTGATTTTCGTTCAATAATTTTTTTATATATTATTAAATTTAGTAATAAAATAACATAATTTAATAATAAGAGAAAATAATATCATAACACATTATAACAACTTATAGAACATGGAAAAAGTATATATATATATATATATATATATATATATATATATATTTAATTTTAACACAAATTATGAAAGGATTATTGCCGAAGCATTGTTAATAAAGCGTCATAAACCATGCTTAAACGTGCAAGGTGATTCGTCTAATCATATTAAAGTTTTTTAAATATCATTAAAATACTTTTTTTAAAAAAAATAAAGAGAGTGTAATGATTTAGTAAATCACAGTTTAAATTTTGTTCATCAAAATAAAAATATATGTATATATTTTCTTGTGCACGCGGTGTTGAAATTGCAAATAATGTTTCCAAAAAAATAAAAAATACTTAGAGAAAAACTATTTATAATTATCAAATTGTGTTTAAATAATTTAACAAAAAATAAATTATTCGTTGTTTGAATTATACTCGAATTTGAATATTATTTATCTTGCGAATGAATGTATCTGAATCGAACTCACTCACGTTCCCAGTGAAATTAAAACGAATTATCGATAAAAATCAATTAGTGCGAGATGTCCTACCGAATTATTTCAAAGCGGTTATTTCTCAACCGCCACCAGTTCCATTAGAGTTTTGTTTAAACTCCGATGAGTACGCGTATTTGGGGGAATTAGCGGCGACGAAGAATCTCAAAATCTATTCTCGCGACATCGGAGCGAACGTGAGATTCTGCACGTTTTGCCAACTTATCGAGCTCGATCGAGCGCATCACTGCTCGACTCGCAGTACTTTAGTTAACGACCGCGGCGATTCAAACTGCCTCGCATGTGGGCTAGATGGCGGCCCGATTCTGCTTGATGATGCGCCATCCAAATCCGGTAATTTAATTTTTACCGGGGTCGGTCTTCTCCATTCATTTTGCCAGAGAAAACAACGCAGTTCCAGGTGTTCGTCCGCGGCTCAAGTCCAGCCTCACACTCGCCTCGTTTTAGAGAGAAAAAAGCATGTTTTTGAGACGTATGATGTGATAGTTTTTCAACTATATAAATAGTAATTAATCACTTTATTTCATTGCACTGAAGATGCCGAAACGGTGAAACGCGTATGTATTGTGAATAAATTTAATATTCAAAAATAGCCTTTGTTTGCATTATTATTAAAAATGACATTATCAGTTCTATATATATATATATATATATTAATAAGTCTTGTGAATACAAATTTGATATTTTTTAATGTTTTTATGTATACAATGTAGAATTTCTGTTTTACAGAAGGAATTTGATTCACCTTATGACCGACAGTTCTTTGAATCATCCAGGCACTACAACCCATTAATTAACAATAAAAATAGACAAAGTAAAACCGTTTCGAATATTATAATGTTTTATTTAATTAAAAAAATTGCAATTGTATAATCAATATTTAACAAAATTATTTTATATATATATATATATATTATAAAAAAATCATCTTCCTCGCTAGGATCTTGAATATCTGCTTCAAATCTTAAAATTTTGGAAAAAATTTAGAGGGCTTCTATTGATTTTTAAAAAACTGTTTCTAAAAATTGTTAAAAGGGGAAGTTGGCCAATTATAGAATAAAAATAAGAGATAAAAATAAGACGACATATTTTGAGATAAAAATCCCATTATCAGGTCAATTCACAATGTGTATTAAACTAACACAAAATAGGAATTTCAAAATAATAGAAAAACATTTTACTAATAAATCCATTTTGCATCAGTTTCAATAAAACATTTATCAAGAAAGTTTGTGCACAAAATCACTTGAATATTAAACGCAAATATTCAAAAGGATAAGGATAAATCATATGATGTCTTATGATATTACAATTACTATAGTATGATAAAAAGAAAGATTTGATTTTAGTGTGAACATAATGCATTAATCTCTTGACTTTCATTCCCAATAACGTAGAACCGCAATATATAGGATGCACATCTGTTAATAGGATGAACAGTTGTTAATAGAAGTTCCAACGCGAAATCAGCTCTGGATTATGATTCTGGTAACGGATGGATACAAAAGTATGCTGAACTGAAGTTAAAATACAGTGAAATACAGTGTATCTTTTAGATAACAATAAAATCCTGGAGAATGAGATTATTTTCCGTTTTTATTCTAACTATGTGTAGCTTATAGAATTCACAAACATTTCATAAAATTACCCATATTCAAATGATGGATTTTGTCATCGCTTCACGCAGGTGGAATTTAATAGCAATTAATAGCCTCATTGCTTACTTTCTATTTCTTGATTCGAGAATCAGCCTGGACGTAGCGAACAATTTTATGGTCAATAAATGACAAACCACTCTGTTCTCTGGATAAATGAATAACAACGAACTAACTACAGTACTATCAAAAGCCATTGAAAATCTCCAAATTCTCCCACTTTGAAGTATTTCAAGACCAATTGGAGTTTCCAAGAGTCCAGAGTTGCAGTACCAAGCACATATATCATTACAGAACGATGTGTGAAGTAAGTGGAGGAATTGCAACGACGTTTCATGAAATTTGACGATTTCCATATTCTATTTTCATATTTTTAAATTATTTTTCAAAAACCATACACTTTTGTAAAATGTTTCTCAATTTTCAAAAGTTTGTTTATTTTTTATGTTAAGATATTTACGAAAGACATTGTTTTATTTAATAAATTTATCGAAATGCTGTTTCTGAACTTCCAAGACAATCATCATTTTAATGCACAACCTTAGTCAAATCTAAATACCGAATTTTCATTTTTCAAAAAGAATGTATAGTAGGGATATGACTTAAAAAATTTTTTAACGAACAAAAGATTCAAATATCATAAAACGATGAACTTTGTATAGTGAGTCTGTAAATGTAATTCATAGCCCAAAAGTTTGAAAAAATGTCACGCACAAAAATGTTTTATAATATTGTGATTTTTAAATTTACATCTTCATTTAAAAGTTATTTTTTATAAAAAGGTTTCTGAATTATTTACTGAAACCATCATTTTTGAATTCAGCATAGTCGAAAACCTTGAGGAGTTAATCCCCTTTAAAAAATAATTTGCTTTTATGAAAATATTTCCAAATTAATCATGAAAAACCTATGACTGGTTGAAAAGGTTGTTGTAATTTATTTCCTAAAATTGTCACAACTCGTCATAATTAAAAAAAACATCACACTGGTGACACATGAACTTTTAATGGTGAGTGATTTTCTTCTGCTTTTTGTTTGAATGGATTCTCTACAAAATGAAGACATTTTATGATAGAAATATAAAACCTTTACATTCATTCAGATGTCATTCAAGAAATCGTCAAATAATATAAATAAAGATAAGAATGTTTGAACACAGAATCTCACTAAATTCCAAGATTCAATCAAGAAAAGAGGAAAAATCCGTGTCGTCTAAAATTCATTAGAATCTCTTTGCAGAATTTCCTAAAGAGAATGTCATTATCGGACGCTATGTTGACCTCGCAGAAATGGAGAAATCCAAAGAAAGCCGAAATAAAGCGATTACTCGAGAAATACAAAATAAGGGGAATAATTTAAATTTTCCCATTTTGTCATCTCAAACGATTGAAAGAAAAATTGAAAGCTTTATTTTTAAGCATGAAGCCTTCGTCAAAAGATCCACTGAAAATATTGAAGAGAAATTTAATGTTTTATTCGATGTCACAAAGCAAGATTACATTTCGTTATCGAATGAAGATAAACGTCTCTATCAACTCCAGATCGACACACTTGGTACCGTCGGTTACACTTATCTGAAATTTGCTCGTGAGAAAACCATTTATCCATATAAATAGAGAAAAGTGTCTCAAAATAAGCCATCCAGTTCCTCAGCAGTACAGTACCAACAATCTGAAACAACCAGGGATGGATCCAGTACTGGCAAAAATCGATGGATGTTGTGAATTCTAGTGCTCAGTATTCGACAGATGTGAAAGGAAAACGGCACCAATCAACTCAAGTGCTTATAATCTGGTCAGAAATTCCAAATTGTCAAGTCGAAGAGCCTCAATTGTTTGCCAGACACTTCATAATGACGGCGTAAAACTTCAAACTGCAAGCCAATCAGGAATATACAGAGCCATTTACAGAGAAGCTGAAAAGCTAAAATTAAACTTCCACGAAAATCTTAGAAAAGACCTCTGGAGTTCGCACTTCGATGGGAAAATAATGAATCATAAAGAACATCAAGTTGTTCTGTTAAAAAATCCGGTTTTCCGTGCTTGTTTTACCAAAGTAAAAATCAGAAACCATTGCCTCTGAATTAGAAGAGATTTTATCTGAGTATTTATTGTGGCCAGTTATAAAAATGATCGTCTATGACACAACAAATGTCAACATTGGCAATAAAAATGGCGCTATAGTGCAGTTACCAAGGCGATTCGAAGAACGTACTTTGGAGCCTCCTGTGTTTATTGGTTGCCAATATCATGTACTGGATCTGATACTGAGGCATGTTCTGGATCAAATTTTCAGTCGCCATACAATATCCCAAAATGCCAATTATACTTTTGTTATGGAAATCATTCATAACTACGACGAAACAACATTAGAAGAGGAACAAGGCTGGCATGATTACATGAAATTTCTATTTCATTTGACAAGAGTATTTCGCCATTATAAAGGATCTGGCAGAATGCCAAAAGTGAAATTTAGAACACTTCTCGATCTCATCAATTTCAAGTGGAAATCAAGAGCCATTTTGCTTAACTTTCCTGCATTCTCATTCCTCATTCTCGAATGCAGTTGGAAGAAGCGTGCTCCTTTATGAGTGGAATTTGGAGTGACATTTGGTTCATCGGGCAATTCTACGATGAGAATAACTACAGACTCTTATCCCAAGCTGTTTGCTAATATCCAAAAACTGAAAATTCTGTAGAAAGGCACTGGTGGCAACACCCTTCATCTCTAAATATAAAACGGAGGTGTCAAGAAATGTTTTTGAGAATAATAAATACTTATTGATGCTAATTTTTTGCTAATTTTTGACAACCTTTTATTAGATATTAAAGATTGGCAGTATTAAGATCACTAAGCTTTCTTGTGATGTTGATTTTTGATGCTACCATCGAGATCTCATCCCCAGTCTTCCTTTCGATTTTTAACAATTCTCTAGACCAGCGGTTCCCAACCTGGTGTACGCGAAAGGTTGCTTAGGGGTACTCAAAAAAAGTATTATAGCAGAAAATTCAATTCAAATCTACCCTAAAACTCAAAAGAATCTTTAAACAGATTGCAAATGGTTATTTTCGTATATTAAAATAACTAAATAATTAGAAATAGTGCAGTATGCTGATTTTTTAAAATATTTATAAGGGCTAAATACTCGTCTAGTAAGCATAAAATAGTATACAGTCACTCTTGATGACGCGTTTGGTTCTGCCCTCTGATTGGTTATCTGAAATTACTAAATGATTTCTAATTTGTGTCTGTACATATATATATATATATATATATATATATATATATATGCTCTAGACAGTTTCAGTAGCTCACTTTTTTAATTTCACTTTTTATACATACCGGTAGGTCATGATAAAACCCACATAGGTCTAAATTTTTCACACTTCTCACTAACCCGTTTATGTCGGCTTAGTATTCATCTACAGTTTCGTCGGCTCTTCACTTTGTGATCCATTGCTCATAAGTGTCGAATTCATCAACATTGGAAGCCTTAAATAAAACATTCATTACTTGGTCATAGCTTTTTCGTTCCTCATCCAAATTCTCGTATATTTTGAAGATAACTCATTCTAAAAAGAGTGGTAGAATTTTAGCTCAACTCCTTCGAATCTCGAATTTTTTATGTACCGGCTTTAATCTCAAATTTTCTTCTCCCCTCTTTAATCGAGGTAAAACTTCCGTCATATTTTGGAATCAAAGTTAACAATGTTATGATGTACATTTGCCGAGATATCTAGTCTTAACGGAATAACAAAAAAATAATTAACTAATTAATATTTATTTCTCGCTGATCAAGTTTTACAATAACCACAAAAATTGAGAATATTATTGTTGTCCTAACTGCCTCGATGAGCTGCCGCATCCTGGGCCACCTAACCTTAAGGGAGCCCGTTGGCCGAGGGAGCCGTTCAGTTTCCCCGTCAGCATCCGAGAGCCGCTTCACTCCATGGTAGGTCGACAGCGCTCACAAGATTTTCCATCTCGTCCGTTTAGGCTTATATCTAGAATATTAATCCATGTTGCGATCGACTCCGCCTTTCGTGACGATTCGGGTGTCTATCGACTCGTAATTCAACGGTCTGTCGGTATGCTCGTGTGATCCACTCAAGCGGTCTCGCCTCAAGTCAAACACTGATGAGTGCGATCTGAGCGGTTCGATGTAGGGTATCATCATCCAGTTGGCCCTTCATCGTCTTTCTTTTATTCGCTATGAGGTGTGAAAAGAAACAACGAAGTCAGTGTGACGAACATTTGTTTGCTGATTTCAAATTTTTATTTATACAATTTATACGTTTATTTGTTCAATAGCTTTTACACATTTAAACAATTTTTTTCATTCTATAAATGTTTTGTTATTAAAGTTTTTTTCAACATTTATGATTTTTAATTTATTAATTTTCTTTTATTTATAGTTTTTTGTTCATTATTTCTTATTGTGAATTTCTATGGGCAATTGAAAGGAGCACCATAATTAAAACACAATGTCAATTTAAATTAACACAATTATACAAAAAGAAAGTTGAAAATTTGTTTGTAATAAAAATTATTAATTGTACTATTCATGACGAGTAATATTATTGTAACAAACAATATTAAAATTGGTTTACATTTTTTTGCAGATTTCCATTCTTCGTAAACTTCTTTGACGATTTCTTCTCTTTCCATTTTATGAGTTTTTATTATATGATTTTATAGATAGAATCTTCTCTCTGAATCTTTTATACAGAACATTTTAAGCCAAACAAACATATTTATCATACTAATAATCTTCTATAATTTCACTTGAGTATTTTACCTATTCTAATAAATACATTATAAATCAGATTATTTGTTGAATTTCCAAATTTCGCAGATTATAATAAACAAGAGGTTGTTGTATCTCCGCAGAGGTTCTTAATTTTTTAAATTGTATATTTTGAGAAATGTGATCAAAAGATTTCAAAAATATATCAAACAGGAATTTCATATCTTTATTTGTTTTCACTTTAATATTGGTCATCAATTCACAATAACTGCTAATCATCGACCAATAAACTACATTTGAACATTTACGATTATTATCATTTTGCATCCATTGCAAGAGTCCTTCAACTTTTTCGAAAAAAATAAATAAGGACAAACCAATGTCATTGTTGGCGCTCATCAACAATGCAAACAATGCAAAACACTCTCTCGAAAGCCTCGAAATTGAAAACACAACCGGAATCCATTGTTGTTATCAAATCGCATTCAAAACTGATTACGACTCTGGAAAACTCAATCAATAAGCTGGCCATTAACATAACCATTTTTGGCGTCAAAGATGATTGATCCTTCAATCCATGCAATCCTTGAGCATCAAAAATTTGAAACAAACAACCGATCACAACAGATTTGACTCGGGAATTACCGACTTTTCAAAACGCAAGTAAATCATCTATAACATCCGTATTGACCATTTGATACCGCAATAAATCTGGCATCGACTCCACCACAACGATTTTACTATCTATTTCTGCGATTTGAATGATAGAAACACAATTTAATAGTTCTCCAAAACTGACAAAAACGTCATCAATGATCGATAGATAAACGGTCAATCCCTGTCTCATCGACAATCGAATCAAGGAATTGACAAAATTAATCATTTTCGGTGTGAAATTCATTTTTAATGGTCATATTCAAATGCCAGAAGACACTTTTCAAACACACCTTAATCAGACAAATTTTATCGATTATTTCTATTTCAATTTGGTCAAATAAATTTTCCCGATAATTCAGTCACTAATAAACTATTTATTATTCCATCGATAACTTCTTCGAAGTGTTCAACGTCTTTATGGAGGAACTCAATTAACAGTTGGAGACATTTAATTCGTTGGGAAACATCATCAAAATTCAATTGAATTGGGTCGATTTTCATGGAAAAATATAACTGTTTCATTTTTTAACAAGTAACTCAATTGTTTTATTTTTTAATCAAATTGTGATTGATATTCATATTATCAAATCCAAAAAAATGCACACACACACGCACAGTTGTTCGCCATTGGGCAAACATACACACACATATTCACAAATTACATTCATAACATACACACAAACACATGCATGCAGACACTCAATACATAATGTGATTGGTTCATTTAAATTGAATTGTAAACAACCAAATTCAAATTGTTTACAATCTGTTTTTAAATCAGTGATTTAAATTGAATCATACTTTTACAATAATATCAAAATTAAAAATAAGTGTCAAAAAAAACAATATTTTGTATGTGATTCATTCTGATAAATGCAGATGTTCATCAATAACGACTTATTGATTTATTGATTCACAATTTATTTTGTCATTGATAATCGACTTTACTAATTATTTGATTCGAAAAGTTTATTTTCTTTTTTTTTGTTGTGAGTGCGGATTTTGGTTGATTGTTCGGTTATGTCAAATGAAATCAAAAGATAGACAAGAAATAAAAGCGAAAATCGACTCATATGATATTTGCATCATCACAAAACCATATGAACGTGATGATTTCATATTCACTTATTTATATATATTTATATATTTAATTTAATTAATTTAAATGATTTAATTTTTACTTTTATTTATTTTAATTATTTAATTTTATTTTAATTTTCCTTAATTAATTATTTTAATTAAATTATTTAAAATATTGATTTTATTTTAACAAATGGGTTCAAAAATGAGTCAAAATGGAATCGCAACGCGACCAGAGGTATTTCAGCAAAAATAAATGAAAAAATACAAAATTATGTATATAAAAAAGGTCATAAGAAAGGCATGTTAAGTATGCAACCATCTAGAGAACCAGATAGAACTGGGAATGATTACTGTTGCGGAAACCGTGCATCACATAAGAACTTCTGATTGTCGCTAAATATTTTTCCACAAATCGTTTTTTACAATATATTTTAATGAGACAACTCTTTCCGGCAGCCGGATTGCCCATACTGATTATTTTTATTCTATTTTTTATTGTCAATTTGATTTCTTTGAGTGACACTTTTTACAAGTAAATTCCGTACATTTTTAGGCGGTTCATCAAATTTCATGTTTAAAATTTGCGAATTTGAAGTTGAAATTTTATCACAAAATTGTCTTGAAGTTATAACCGTATTTCGATTGTCGGAAATTAGAAACCGTTATGAAAACAACCGAACGAAAATTTTTTTTGAAACTATTGGAATTGAAATCGTTTTATTAATTGTGACAAAAACCATTCATATACTCGCATTCAATGAAACAACAAAACAAACACACACAACAATTACTAATCGCATTTATCGATTTCATAATTAAACCTCACACTCGGCAAATATTGTATTGTTTATTTTCAATATGTTATCAAAAATACCGCACAATAGGACTTTCAGCAAAACTTATTTCGGCATTCTTTCAGTGCAGTACATAGGTATATTAATCAGAAACAAAGCATGACACAATGGTGATCATACCCTTTATTAAACCCATCATTAGTATTACCAGTATCACTCCAATTACAGTTAGCAAATACATTAACAGAGTCATCAACTTTTTAAAACACAAGCACTTATTGAGATGTTTTTGCACAGCATAAAGTGACTTCTCAACAAACATTTGTACCAGTAAATACGATAATTAGATTTCACTGTATATTGAATTATTCATTACTTTGAATGTAGCGAGTAAAAGATGTATTAGAGACTTTACATAAGCGATTTTAATGATGCGTCTTTTGTTTCAAGTAAACTTTAATTTTAAGGAGATTATTATATTAAGTTATTTTTCCTTCTCTATGCCGTTCAGACCTTATTAATTATTCACTTCGTTTGCTTGAAATTAATTAGTTATAGAAAATGAATGTTAATTATAATCTTAATTCTTGGTGAGTACTAGTGAGTAGTAGTAGCGCATGTCTAGGTAAATTTTAAGAGGATTTATTTTCATATTCAACTATTTTTCCTTTTAATTTCGGTTAATTGATTTATTTTTACCCAATATTTATATTTAAATTTGTTTATGATATTTACTTTTAAGCAATTTAAAAAACATCGTGGGATATATTTTGATCAATTTTGAAGATCATCAGCAATTAATGTTTTTCTTAATAATAGGAAACAACTCTGTATATTACTGTACATTATTCAAATTTGTTTTGATGATAAAAACTACTAAATCAAAAAAAAATTTTATAACTATTCTTTTTGCTGGCAGAACTTTATTTGGAACAAAAGAATTTTTGTTATTTTTGTAGAAGGGAAAATTACTATTGCATTTATTAATATTATTAATATTTATTAATACTTTTTATCTTTACTTTTTTTACATAATATAAACTACTTATAATTTATAAATAGATCTTTCTCAATTAATATTGTTCAGGAACTTCAAATTTTCCGTTTTTTCCCATAAATAGGACCTTAAAAAGTTTTTTGCGATAAAATTTTCACATAATCATTTATTGTCATCGAAAATGAGTAAATGTACAAAGTTTGAAGAAAATTGATTGTGTAAAAAGCCTTCAAAAATAGGTTTCAAAATTCCATGGATACATACATATATATAAGAAATTTAAAAAATAATGGCAAATTTTTATTAAAATCAAAAAGGCCATTAAAATCAAATTTTATTTTAGCAATACATTTCGGTGGATTTTCCACCATCTTCAGGCTGAATTAACACAATTTCGCTGTCTTATATATAGCAAATTGATGATTTTGCAAACATCTTGTGTAATAATTAATTAAATATTTTCAACAAAGAGGAAGAGAGACTTTTTTAGGACATTAATGGACGGATTAAATGATTTAATCAATAATGCCTCACAAGTAACTCTTTCCCAATAATTTTTAAAATTACTGCACAATATTTTAAAATTAGTTTAAGAGAATTCACGATTTTCATATATCTCTTGAAAGACTGGATTACATTTGGATAATTTTTAATAAGAAATAACCTTTCAATTTGTGAGGCATTATTGATATAATCACTTAATCCGTCAATTAATGTTCAAACAAGTCTCTCTTCCTCTTTTTTGAAAATATTTAATTAGTTATAATGCAAGATGTTTGCATAATCATCAATTTGCTATATATAAGACAGCGAAATTGTTGTTAATTCGTCAAAGATAAACTTTAATCCTACTCTCCGTTAGACTTCAGAGTGTGGAAGTACGCATTGGATGAATTTTAACAGCCATAATACCTTGTAAAACAATTTGGTAATATTATCCAGACTGTTTTTGTTCCATCTACAGCCTTGTACAGGAAGAAGAATACCCTGAACAAGAAAATCGATTTCGAGAGGAAAAACATCAAGCACGTATGAAGTTTTTACTGCAAGAATAAAACTAGATTGTGTGTATTAAGGATATTAACAGACGAAGTCGTATTACAAGATTTATTACGACTAAAATGATCTGTAATCAGCGTCTGGGGCATGACTTATTTCTTTAATTGATTTTTCAAAAATTTGCCAAAATCTGCAAAGATTAAAACAATTGTATTTTTAATTAATTGTTAAATAACAATTAATTTATTATACAATTAGTAATATAATTTTTTAAATTCGACAATAATTGACTTCAATTGTCTAGGGAGAGATGCCATGCTTCAAACACCAAGCAGTCTCAAACATACTATAAAACTCATTCAACAATCACTCAACATCATTCAAACATCATTCCAATATCCCTCACAGTGTGATCAATATAGTTTCTTTCGTAAATTCCGCAAACTTCTCCACAGAGACATCTCGAAGTTCTCCAAGAAATGTCTTCCCATATAAAAAACAAACTCTCCTCCTATTTCTAGAATAGTCTTCATTGTATATAAATACTACTATTTTGATAATATAGGACAACAATATGCGTACACTTGATTGATCTGAATTTGATACCATATATCTCAGCCAACTCGATCAGTTTATCCGCGAGTGTTCGCACATTGTTTCGACTACTCACTAAACTTTCTGTTTGGACATCATATGCTCTGATTGTGGCGGTTTAACCGTCAAAATTAATCATTAATTGACTTAATGATTTTATTTTTAATACTTAAAAATTATGAATAACAAAATAAATATTACCTATGATGATTACATGTATTAATAAAAAAAAATAGCAATTAAAATTAAATTTAACAATAATAGTAATAAATCCTTGAATTATCCAATGTTATAACCAATTATAACCAATCAAGCTTAAATTCTTGTAAAACAATCTCAATCAAGAAATTCTATCAGCATATTTCCGTAAAACCAAAATATACAAAAACACAAGAAGAATTTCATTTAAAATTAATCCTTCCTCTTGAGGTGTTGTAGATCTAAAAGTCTTTCAAGGAAGAAACATATGATCTCATTAGGTAACCTTAAAATCCCTTTCAAACTGACCTTAAGAAAGGGTATATTAATTATGACAGTCCATCACAAAATAATTCGAAATGTAAAATCGAAAGTGAAACTATTCAAGAGAGTTGGAGCCAGGTACGTTCAAACCCGTTGAATTAAATACAGTTGTTGTATAACGTTTGAAGCACAAAAAATTGTATTTCAACAATTAATTATTTTTTTCATTCATTATAAGATACTACGAATGCTTTAATCTGTATATATCTATATACGTGAAAGGGAAGCTATAATATCATATGTTATCCAAAATTATCCTGTTTTTAACTTGTAAACAAAATGGTAAGCGAGTTCATTTGATTAAGCTTGTTTACGCGTATCTTGAATAACTGGAACATTTATACAGAAGTGAAAGTCATTGTACTAAATTAAAAGAGTAGTACATCATCATTAAAATGCTGAGGAGTGGAAAATTTGGTTTCTCAACAATTACTTGAAGATTCACCATAAATTCAGGATACACATTTCCAGGGACCTCATGAGGTATTTCAAATCTGGATTCACAGAGGAGAATCCAGAACTATGTAAGTCACCGATTGAATACTGATTTTTCCCTTCCAAAACAACGTGCCATGAATGCAAGGATACTATCTATTTCAGATGCGCTCATCTTACAAACTGTTTTTGACTGAAACATGATTTGATCAATGACATAATGAAAATTAATTTTTCGTTATTTATTTTGATTTTGTAGTACTCTATATTGACTGTATTTAATTTAACTTTTTCGTACATCTCTAGCTTCCAAGCTCTTGGATGGCTGAACCTATGACTTTACATTTTGAAATTTTTTATGAGCTTTCAAACCGTTTCTTGTGGTCCTTTTTAAGGGTTTTTTAAGTTCCCATATCAGAATATCAAAAATATTAGCAGAAAGAATTTTAAATTCCATGTATATTTCGTGGTTTAAAATTTTTAAAAGACGCTTGATGCATAACATGTACACAAACAAACAGATAGATTACAACATTAAGGTTACATTGAATAAATTATTTACACAAACACGGGTTAAGAAAGGACTAAATGAAGAAAACATTGAAGAACAAAAGCAAATAATCAAATAACCATGTTCTGAAGGATTTAAAGCATTTAAGAAGAGTTTTTGCAAGAATATAAATAGTATCAAGGTGGTTTCAATGACATCCAAATTCCAATGCTTCTTGGTTAATAAATCTAAAACAATTGGTGGATTTCAAGCTAATCTGGTTTATAAATTTGATTGTCACAGATATAAAAACTCGTACATTGGAGAGACAAATCGACATCTCAAAACCTGGATTAATGAGCATTCACAATCGAGTCGATCGAGTAAAGTTCTTGATCATTGGTTACTATGTAAAATAAGAATCTTTTCTGTTTCAAAGGATGAGTTTTCTGTTTTACAGAAGGGCTTTGATTCACATTATTAGTGACAATTTGGTGACTCCAAATAAATTATCCCTTTAAACCAGTAGCGTAGCGCTCCCCTCAGGGGCCCATGGACAAAATGCTTGTGGGGCCCTATCGCCCCTATCGCATTACAAAATTTTTCACGAAAGCACTTAATTTTGATGGAACGTTACATAAATATGGTTGTAATAATTACTCTCACTTGTTTAAGCTTTAACAATATTGTTTTAGAAAATTTTCGTTCGGTAATCTGTTAGTCTCAGGCTGTCACGAAAAGCAAAACAAATACCCTAGTCAGACAACTTTTATTCGCAACAGATTCTCAGACTCACAGTTATTATGAATAGTTGATAACATATTCAGCACTCATCAATAAGTCAATAGAAAGGTTAAAAATTTCATGGCGTGACTTTTTGTTAGCAAAAGCCGTAATTAGTTCATTTTTGTTCAGGATCTTGGCTTGCTCATTTTCGATGGACAGTAGGGCCAGTCCTGCCATCCGTTCTTGGGAAATAGTAGATCGGAGGTATGTCTTGATCAATTCCAGTTTAAAGAATGACCGCTCGCAGCTTGCTACTGTCACAGGGATTGTGATGAAGAGAACACAGGCTGTACACAGTTCTGACATACATGCAACCATTTTCAACTCCACCAATAGCTGGAGGATATCAGAAACAGTGCCCATCTTTTGGACCTCCAGGCTAAATTCCCGTCGAAATGCACGAATTTCAGCAAGCAGATCTTCGCTTATATCCTTTGGGTAGGACTCGATTAATCTTTTTACTTCCACCTCTAGGTCTT
>MQRK01248135.1:0-14030 GCA_001938485.1 Girardia tigrina
CAGCAGCTCATAGTACAGTACACCTTTCTGATCCCACCAAATGCACAACATAACCTTGCTTCCGTGAATGTTTCTTTTTGCTGTTGACGTGGACGGTTCGCCGGGATGAACCCACGATTCGCAAGAATTTCTAGAATGTTTCTCATCTTTCCGATATTCCATTTTCATGTCAAGACCACTAAGAAAACTTATCCATGTTTGAAACTGTTGTGTAATAGCGTTTTGTGTTGTCATAATAAAAATGATAGTTTTATGATCAGTTGGTAACAAAAATCTTTTCCCATACAAAAAATGTTTAAAATGTTGAGCTAAATAATAAATTGCAAACAGTTCTTTCCTTGTATTGCAATAACCAAGTTCATGTTTATTCATTTTATGGTAACCATATGCAACTCTTTCTCTTCATTCATGTCTTTCTGTGACAGCACCGCTCCTATGGTATCAAAACTTGTATCTTATGCATATAATAAGGCCTGATGTAAAAAATTGGATATTGTAAAATTATTTTGTGGCAGCAGCACCTGAGTGCAGAAATAAATCTGAGTGCAGGCTATAATAAAATCAAGTTAAAATAATTTTTTTCTAGCCAAAGATGGTTTATTATATCCGGAAGTTACTGTACATATATATGTATCCATGGAATTTAGAAACTTTTTTTGAAGGCTTTTTACTCAATCAATTTTCTCCAAACAATGCACATTTATTCGTCCTCGATGACAATAAATTATTATGTGAAAATTTGATCAAACTAAAACATTTTCAGGTCTCAGAATTTGGAAAAAACGGTCCCATCGGAGTTCATGAACAAAATTAATTAAATAAGATCTACTTATAAATTATAAGTAGTTTATATTACGCAAAAAATAAATAAAGTCCAGTAAACCGATTTCAAGTCTCACTAAATAAAAAAATCAAAAAAATATTTTTTCATATCCTTTATGCGAGTGGAACTCTGCTGGCCAACAGAATTTTTTTAACCTATTGTGTTTTTCTTAAAATATTTTTTTAATTAAAACTTTGTAGAGTTCATAAAGAATGGATCTAGATTTTATTTGATTTACTAATTAATAATTTAATCTAAAAAGTAAAAATATTTCTTCCTATATAATAGTAATATGTATCTAAGTTTTCTTACTATTTTTGAATTATTATTAAATATTCTGCATTTGATACGAAATTATATTAATTTTAATACGAAAAAATATTTTTAAAATTAATTTCATTATTTTTCATATTTTTTTCCATATAGATAATTGTTCATTTTAAATGGAGAAATTTTCATATTATAATTGGGAATTTTCAAATATTTAGTGAATTCGGCAAAAATTGATTAGTTCATGATTTCAGCAATTACACTATTTCAGCAAACTGTTGCCGAATTCGGCATAACATTTATACCATTTTAACTTTTTAAAATTTAATTTATGTAATTAGAGATTGAGATAATTGTGAAATAATTGTATAAAACAATAGTAACAGAAAATAAATTCTAAATGACATCAAAATCTCTGTAAGATATCGCTTCCATAATAAAATCTGTATAACTTCATCCGTAAACGCATCATTTTTGAGATCATATTTTAACATTATTTGCTTTTTATAAGCGCTTTATTTATGAGAGATGTTAATTCTTGTCAACACCGGTAGAATTTTGCCAGAGCCAGAAGCCGTTACATCCCTACTATTTATTTAAATTGAAAACATTTCAATTGGATTCTTCAATCGAGAGCTTAGAAATTTAAAAAATCGATTTCGAATTAATTTTTTTTCGGTAATTGTGTAAAATGACTTGAAAATTATTTTCATCTGATAAATGCTTATAACTGTTTAAAAAATTTTGGTTTTAAATATTTATTTTACAGATTATTTATAACAATTAATTATTTTCAAATTAATAAAATTTTTATTTTGATTTATTTAAAATATAAATATGATTTTTTAAAAATATCGAAAATTTAAAAATATCAAAAATTTAAAGATCACCAAAAAGAACCCCGACCAATACAAATTTTAAATAAAATTGTACTAAGGTTAGCAAAAAAAATTGTCAATGACTTTAAGAAATAATTCCAGTAGAATTTCCAAAAGTCGTCGTCTCTTTAATGTACATGATCTGCATAATCACGAAAGAAAGTCCAGACACAAAAAATAATGGTGAATCAATTGTTTATTCACAGCCAACTGTTACTAAAACATTAAAAACATAAAATAAAAGTAAAATTTCCAATTTTTCATTGATGCTTTGTTAAGTAGCTTTCTTCCATTTTATATAGTTAATGATACTTTGAATATTCAAAGTTATTTAAAATATTTTTGAATTATTTGTATAATTTTTAACAAAAATTTAGAAAACAATAATGGCAAAAAATAATTTCTATAAATAAATATAGTGCAAACATTTTGATAAAAATAATTTAATGAATTTAAGTTTTATAATTGTTTTATTATTAAAGATATTTTAAAAAACTTCTATAATTTATAACAGGCTCGTTTATAGTTTTTGTGTAAACTTTTCGTTCTTTTAATTAACCGAACCGCTATAGACATTCTATTTAGAACACAAAATTTTTGAGATCATATTTTAACATTATTTGCTTTTTATAAGCGCTTTATTTATGAGAGATGTTAATTCTTGTCAACACCGGTAGAATTTTGCCGGAGCCGAAGCCGGTACATCCCTACTATTTATTTAAATTGAAAACATTTCACATTCGATTATTCAATTCGAGAGCTTAGAAATTTAAAAAATCGATTTCGAATTAATTTTTTTTTCGGTAATTGTTTAAAATGACTTGAAAATTATTTTCATCTGATAAATGCGTATTGATCAATAGAGGTCACGTGACTCAAGACGGCCCGATATCGGGTTCTCCTCTGTACACCATGAAAGCATTTGTCCCAGCCATTGAGTCATTCGGACTGGAAACCGATCTGAGAACATTCACACAGGGCCAGGCGTTCTGTCAGACGGTGTTCCATCACTGGCAACAAGTGCCCGGGGATCCTCTGGATCGATCAATCAAATTAAAGCCGTTAGTTGCGCAACCACCAACTCATCTAGCGAGAGAATTCATGGTGAAAACGAGACGGAGAAAAGGATTAAACGAAGACGTCAGTGTGAATAAGTTTTTCGATGACCCGATGTTGTTAGAGTTGGCTCGGCAGAACATGCTGGCTTTGTAATGTCAATAAATTGTTGTTTGTCTTTATTTTTTTTTTGATTTTATTATTTTAGTATTACATTATTTGTAACAGGAGTGCTTAACCTTTTACAGAATGTTGGCCGCATAGGGTAATAGTTTAGTAAGGTGATCTAAATTTCGACCTAATAATTTGATATTTTTTTACTTAAAAACTTTTTATTTTTATGTTATAAAAGAAACAAGTTAATAAAAAGTCTAGTGACAATTTAAGCGCGATTTCCTTATGTTATTTGGTGCCCAAATATTAAAACGTTTGTATCAGTATTTGACTATGATTAATTTTTTGTGACCGAACGAAAGGATATTTTTGAAAACTTTCTTCGGCAATATTGTTCTAAATTATTACAGGAATCGATTGGTAAATGTTTCAAATCGCTAAGTGGTCTGGTTGCCGAGATATAGGCCAAAAACTGCATTTTTTCGAGGTTTTTTGGCTTTTCTGGGAAATCCAGGAAGGAATTCCGGGAATTTTTTTGGCCTACAATCATCCTCCGAACTTGCTTAACATATTTGCTTTTGGAACTAGCCCTCGATATTGATTCGTTGAGGAGATACGACTTAAAGCTGTGGACACATCCATCCATCCATCCACACAGAAATAACCAATTAATAATCGCAATTGTCAGTATGGAAATTGCGCTAAAAAAATATTATATCAACATGATGTCACTTTCTTTCAGTTTTGAAATAAAAATTGTAATTTTTGCGTTAAAATTGATTACAGATTAAAAACTTATAGCAATTTTAAAATTATACAAAACAAATAATTGCAACATACGAGTTATATTTTTACACGTGTTTTTCAATTTTTTCATCATTAAAATTTCTTCCTTTCTGTAATATGTATTGAGAATTATGTATTGAAAAACTGCGTTCAATGCTTGCTGAAGTGGGTTGACATTAATTGGAGGTCTGATGTTAGGTTTTGACATCCTTTATTGCTAAAATATTAATTTTGAAGCATTGTTTCACATAATCTTTAATTCTGCATTCTTAATTAAGCATTCTTAATGATCATATAAAAATATTACTTTATTCTAAGATTTAGAATTATTTTTATAATAATTGTGAGGAATATTTTAAATTTGGTATGTTGAAATTGGTTTGTTGAATTTTGTATGTGGAGTTTAGTATTTGGAAATGTGTTTCTCCAATCCAGATGGAAAATTGATATTTAAAAAAAATTAAAAATATTAAATCGTTTCAAATTTTCATATTAAAATTTAAATAAAATAAATAGTTTTAACGAAGTTTTGAATTAAATAAATGTTCTTTCTTTCAATAAAATAATTTTTAAATAAAATTTTGTAAAATTTGAACTTTAAAAATAAAATCTGAAAATAATGAAAAATTTTTTCGAATAATTGTTTATTAAAAAACATTAACTAAAAGTTATCAATTTAGAACGGTGCCGAATTACGAGAGTTTTGCTGAGAGTTGTCCAAAAGACAATTTTGATTGTATTGAAAATAAAAGTTCGAAAACCCATGTTGGTGTTCTTAATAATAATAATGGGAAATATTGTCTTTATTTTTAATTTTTTCAATGTAAAATAAATTAATACTAAAGTTTAAAAAAATAGTTAAAATTAAAGAAACATTAAAATATTTTTTAATATAATTATAAAAATAATTCCAAAACTTACAATAAAATAAAATTTTGTATATGATTTTTTATTAAAAAATGTAGACAAACCTTTTAGACACTTCCGAAAATAGTCATGAATGAGGTTTGCACCAATTTTTATGAATTTGTTTAGCAAAATCTTGGTAATGTATAGGGCATTCCATTAGTCCATTAAGTAAGTTTTTCTTTAAAACAACATTTTGCTCAGCCAGAAGACGGTGCAGGGCAATAATATTGCCTTTATTTGTTGATGGATTTTCAGTAAATTGAACGTTATCATCTCAATAATTTGTTTGTGTGCACAATAAATGACGGCTTCGATGACTGTTTGAAGCAACTTTTGATTCTTTTCCATATTTTCAGCAGTCATTGAATTAATTGTTGAGTCAATACGCAATGCTATATTAACATTTCTAAATCACTCATTAAATTTTCCACTTGATTTTGTTTCAGCAAAATCATCAATTATATTTTCGCACTATTGAGAACCTTTGTGGGATTTCGAGCAATTCACTTTGTTATCAGTTGGGTGTTTGTAAATAATCGTGATATCTTCCCTGGGTAGTAATGGCCCCATTAAAGTAATAAATAAAGCTTTGTTTAAAGTAATAATTAGAGCTCTGGTTCTACAATAAAGTTTGTTTTTATTTTGTAAATAAAAAAAGAAACATTCATTTCATATTACTCACCGACAATTCCATTCTCAATTTATTAATTATTATTTAGTGATATTAGGCATCGTCATATGAAATCCTAAACTGTAATACCCTCGGGTTCGTATTAATATTTCAGAATATCGTGAAGGTGAAGTTTAGTACCGCTAAAACTCTGTCATATCATCATAACACTAATGGAATCGTGGAAAGACAGTTTCGTACGATCAGAGATGCTTTGAATATTAGAATGAAGGATGGAGATCATAAAGATTGGACAGAAATCTTATCAAAATTCGAGTTTATGTTAAATAGTACTGTACAAGCTATGACAGGCATGCCACCGGCCGAGATAGTATTTGAAAGAAAACTGAGACATTGATGGAAAAACAATCATGAAGATAACAAAAACTTGAAAGATGTTGAATAAGAAATAGAGACAAGAAGAATTTTTGATGTCGGAGACAGAGTATTGATTAAGAAAAAAATGTCTCATAAGAAGATGACCGTTACATGGGTCCCGCAACAGTGATGAAAAGAAATCATGAAAGAAGGTACGAGTAACAGCTTGATGATGGAAGAATTTTTATTAGAAATGTTGAATGGCTAAAGCCATTTAAATCGAGGGAGATATGAGGAATATTTTAAATGTTTGATGTTTTGTGTTTGAATGTTGTGTGTTGATTTTGAATTGTGTCTATCTCTCTATCCTACCAAGGTAGATGATTAATATTTTAATTTTTATTATCTAAAAATATGCAATGTGTAAATTTATTTTTAATTTCAAATAATTTAAAAATTTTAAATAAGTTAATTAATTTTTACAATTTTTAATAAATAAATCCAATTAATATTTTTTAAATAATTATTAATCATTTAAATTTTTATCCAATAAGTTTTGAGTAAATATTTTAATAAATTATTTATTTCTCCATTTGCTAAAAAAATAATAAGAATTAATTCATTAATCAATTTAGTTTAGAATGCACTCATACGAAAGCTTTGACAAAGATTGTATTAAGGACAATCTGAATTGTTGTGTAAATAAAAATACGAAAAGTCAAATTGGTGTTCTTAATAAAGCTAACCATTTTCTTAACCGGATTTTGACATAATGACAGATGTCTGATTAGCAAATTGATATGTTGATAAAATTTAAAAATTGAAATTGAATTGTAATCAACGCGTTGACTATCATTTTTAAGAAAACAAAATATATAAATTGCAACATTGCTCTCAAAGAAAACCTTAACGAATCAAAAATCTTCAATCAGCACTCAAACAGATATTTACTTATTGTGTTCATCGAAAACTATCACTTCGTGGCTACATTCAATGACTTCATTTTCTGATACGTGTTTTATCTATATTTAAGTTGTATTTTAAAATATATTGTTATAAATCTATGTTTTTGTGTAAAACATAAAACATAACAAATAATATGTTTAAGATTAAAAAAATATATTTTTTGGTTTATAACTTTTCTTTAAAAAAGTAATGAGTTAATAAATTAATTAAAAAATTTGAAATAAAAAAAATAATTACCAAAGATGAATTTGTTTTGGATTCGTTGTTTAAATGAAACAACAGAAACAAAAATAGAATGTAAATATTTGAATTTGGAAATTTGTGATAAAAATAAAGCTTTTGAATACAAAATGTTTTCGTTATTCCGAATGATTGATGCTGACTGGGTCGGTGGAAAAAGTGTGATTGGCGCTGAATGTTTCGGAAGACAGATCATGATTATTGTCGTGTGTTTCGGCTGACAAATTGCGATTGCTGCCGAGTGGTTCGGCGTGGAAATCGCTATCGGATGGTCTGACACTCCGATTGCTTCTGAGATTCGAGGCGAGTGACCTGCTCGCAAAAAGAAACATAATATTTTTTTCTAGAAGGCCTATGCATGTTCTAAGTATACTATAGGTTATATATATATATGGTTTTTATATATTATATTAAAAGGTTATTTATAATCGTTACGGTAACCAAGATACTGTTAGGGTTTAAAAAAATACATGTGAACACTTGATAAAATTTTATTTAAGAAAAAATTTTAAATGATTCTTTTGGTAAAATTATTAATTTCAAATAAAATAATATTTAGTTTAACAAAACTTGGAATTAAAAATTATAAATATTTTAGTCTTTGTTTTACTTTATCAATTTTCAAGGCTGATGAAAACTACTATATAAACAGCAACAAATTCAGTTTAGTTGGCCCAAAATATTTGCTGAAAAATTTGCCTAATAAAAATTCTCGTAAAGGAAACAAGTAACGTGAAAACAAAAATTTATTTTATTTTTATTTTATTCTTTTAAAATATTTTTTAAACCAAAAGTATCCCGTATGGGAGAAAAAAAGTTTATTTTAAAAAGTACAATATCGTTCGTTCTGGGAGATTCACAGCTTCTACTGTAATCTGTTAACTCGCACGAAATATTGATTTGTGTTTGTATTCTGTCATCAAGAATTGAATTATTATTATTATTTTTGACTTGTTGATATTTGTTATTTGAAATAAAGTTTCATAAAAGAATTTGTGTTCCTTATTCATATATTTATGTTGGAAGTCCTTACTGATTAATTGGAGTCAGATTAAAGAATAAAGATTAAAGATTTGTGTTTAAACAGGAAATAATTATATTAAAGATTTCTAATACCCAACATAAATGTATTTGGTGAGCCCTCTGTTCTAAAAATAAAAAGAGTATATTTTTAAACGTCTAATTATCCTTTGAGAAATCGGAAAAAAGTTAAAAAAGAAACGATGGCAGAAAATAGAGAGAATAATATAGATTTTGCTAGTTGTCAAAAGTTACCTGTAAATCAATATGGAGGAGACCCCGTGGAATTCGTAGATTTTATGACAGAATATTTTATGTTTGCTACAGCGTATGGATGGGCCGAAAAAATAATGATCCAAAGATTACCGTTATATTTAAAAGGTGCAACTAGAGAAGTTTTTTAATCAAATTGATAAAAAATGGAGTTGAAACTTGGGTAAATATGAAAGATTTAATGTTTGAAAAATTAATAAGTGGCGATGTTGGTACAATCATACAGAAAAAGTTTTATTCTCGAATTCAAAATGCGGAGGAATCAGTTGGTGAATTCTCTTTTCATTTATCCACACTTGCGGAAAAAGCGTTTGGAGAAAATAGAAATTGGACAGAACAAACAAAGACGATAGTTGAAGATCAGTTTTGGGCTGGAGTTCAAAATAATATAAGAACAGCACTTTGTTTTGTGGACTATACAAATTATGATGATCTGGTAAAAAAGGCTATAAAAATAGAAATGAATACTACTGCAGCTCCTATTCGACCAGTATGTGTAACTGAATTAAAACCGATAGAAAGACCTAAACAGAAGACATATTCAAACAACAGTGATACAGAGTAAGATTTTCAAAGTTATGCATCTTCAAAAATGCAAAGATATAGACCACAAAATGAAAATCCAAGACATTATCAATACTTTGATGGTAGAAATAACAATAATCAAAGCCCAAATTATTCGAGAAGTCCAAATTTTTCAAAATCAATGAGATTTAACGTGTCGTGCTCCCCTTCAAAACAACATTTTCGTTGGCTCTGAGCCCCCATCCGTTTTCTTAGAGTTCAACGGGAACTCTAACTACTTCTCTACATAGACACTCCCTACACTCGGGAGCAGACGCGTCTCCTTTGCTTACATCAACAAGTTTTGTAAACATTAGAGCGCCTTCGGGTTCTTAACCAGTATCGAGGATGACCCGACTGGTGGCTGAGCTTCTAGAGGGGATGACTTTAATTCAAGTTAGGATTTATATTTTACACTACATTATTGCTGAAAGACAAAGAGACTTCCCACGGAAACAAACGTCAGACTGTCCACGTGCCCCTTGCATGCTACGAGCACCCTACTTCGCTACCGAATGTCCTTTGTCTCAAATGAATTCTCGAATTATATTCTGTGTTTATTTTGTAATTGTACTCAGATACGTTTACGCCTGATCATACTAAGTTCGATTATTTCATTATCTGCGCTAATTATTTTATTTTAACTCTTCTACATGGACTCATTTTTACCGACTCATTCATGATCATTATTTTATGATTTGTTATTTAATTTATTATTTCTTTTTTTTAAACATTAAACCCTCACCTTATTCTATTTTAACTCTGCAATTTGGTAAAATGTCATTTGTAACATTATAAATTATTTGGAAATTATTATCAATTATTTGGAACGAAAGACAAAACGATAAATTAAAATCCACATAATGGTTGTTATATTTGATCCGACATTTAAAGCGATATTCGACAAGAATAATAAAATTCGTAACAGTTTTAAGTAAATGAAATATTTTCTTTGAGTATTGAAGAACCCTTTCCATCAGTCAAACTCTAACTACATCAGACTCGGCTTGAACATCCTTTTCAATGCCTCACAAGATGGAATATACGACACATATCTAAATTAAATTCAAGATTAAAAATCAAAGTAAAAAGTTAAAAAGAAAATAAAAGCAATTAAATTAAAATAATATGATAGATAAACTAAAGGAAAAATAAACTAAATTAAGAATAAAATTCAAGCTAAAATCGAATCAAACCCAAAATTGAAGTTATTCAAGCCGAATCAAATTAGATTAGTGTTAAACAAAATTTAAAGATTACTCAATTATTAAAGTAGTTCAACATGGATCCGCATTTTATTATCGCAAATATCACCTTTTCTTTAATAGTCTTTTCTTTGGCAAACATCACCAGTAAATCACCTTATTGATCTTTAACCAAAAATTAAATCAATTCATGAAGTTAGTCCGTGAAATTCTTAAATCAAATCTTCACTCTTCAATCAATTAGATTCAGACGATCAATAAAGTAATTAGATGAATCAACTAGATAATTCAATTAATAAAATTATTAAAATCCTTAATCTTTAATTAATTAAGCAAAATATAAAATTTAGATGATTTATTAAGCAATTAGACAAATCTATTAGATGAAATAATTAAATTAAATTAACCAGATAATTATTAAAATATTCAATCTTTAAATCAAATAAGATGCAAATCATTAAATTAAATCAGCCATAAATTATTATAATTATATACATAAATATCAGTGGTACTACCTATTTACATTCCCACGAATACGACCCGGCTACGCATCAGAGTCTAAGGACCCTTCCTCTTGGTCCCTTGAACGCGGAGACGAACCATAGTCGTATTCCTATCAACTTGGGTCGACAATTTATATACTCATGACGGTTGGAATCAATCTCAATAATTGAACTTTCGATGTTGAAATATAGACATGTTCGATATTAAAAGGAGACAGTTATATAAGGAAAATTTATACGACGTTTAAAGAATTAATCAGACTATATTATCATTATTAATAAGATATTAGGATTGCCATCACTACGATTAAGAATGCGACGAAATCGAAATAAGAAATGAGAAATTAATCAATTGAAAATTTTATAACTAATTGTAAAAATTATTATAGACAATAAATTAATACTGTTACAATTAACAACAGGCGAAGTCAAATGAAGAGTAAAGAACTAATAAATTGAAAACTTTTAATCAACTTGTAAAATTACTATAACCGATTAAAATAATGAAACGAAATCACCTAAGACGTAAAGTGTTAATCAATTATCATGTTATAAAAATTAAAACTAATAAACGAAATCAAATCACTTGAAAACCTTTAACCATTTTTTATAGAATTACTATAACCAATAAAAGTTTAAAATAATTAAACGAAATCAAATAAAATGTAAAGATTTGATCAATTATTATATATTGCGGAAATTGAAACCTTAAATTATCATAATTACAAAACCCAATGAGAGAAAGGGAGTTGTTACCTCGTGGTATGATTTCAATTGTATCGTAATTTGGTCTCTCGGATGACTCGGCAAAGGATTTACTTTCTGTGCGAATAAGTTTGAACGTAAGTTTTGTGCAAATTTTATGCAAATAATTTTGGTGCAAAATCTTGTTCGTAAATTTTGTTTGAATAAATTGTTTGTTAATCAATTTGTGCGCTGATGCACGAACCGGTTCGGGTATTTATACCCTACCGGATGTACATGTCTCTCCATGCACTCTGGCATCCTATGTACGGATTACCTCGAGGCAAGATGCGAGAGAATGTGTAACGACTGTTTATTTGATTGTTGTAAATTGGTCTGCTTTGTCGGTGATTGTTCGACAATCGGTTATCATTCTAAGATAGCTGCAGGGGGGTAAGGTAGTATTTTCAATTTTCATCGTATAAACTCTCCAATTTTAGTACGATGTTTATGCTGTCGATGAGAATCCGATTATTCACTTATGGACTGTACCAACTGCTTTTCGAGGTAATTGTTTATTCTTCGGCTCCTACATCCTGACTACTTATCTCCACTTCTAGTTATGACATCAACAATGTCTTATGGTCTTTACTGGTGCGCCTTGTTATTGATGAACTGAATTAGCCTACGTTTGTTTATCGGGGCGTAATCTCTGATAATCACGAACCGCTCAGACGATGCTATGAATCACATTGATTCACTTGGTAAGTTTTAATTAACCTAATTAAAATTTGTTAATTACTATTTTATTTTAGGAGGTTTTCAAAAGGTTTTCCAAGGGTCTCCGGTACATCTTCCGTCATTTCGGGGTCCACAATCAGTCTCAAAAACTCACAGACCCCTCTGGACTTCGCTACCTCGCTGACGCACGGAATATATTTACATGTAACCGGGAATAGTCGAGTTTGACTATTCCCGAACTCTACAATACTTCTGTTCTCGCGGGGTGGCGCAATGGACGGAAGCAGTCAAATGTGGGGTTGAAAGTGTCGATCGTAACAATCGACACTAGAGAGTCAAATAATTATACAAGAAAACCTCAATGTTATAACTGTAACAAAATTGGTCATGTCAGTAGTCAGTGTTGGTTAAAAAATAATACAAATAATAATCGAAATTCGCCTATTAAAACATGCTATAAATGTGGAAAAAGAGGTCATCTAGCCAATGTATGTAGAAAAGATATGACTAGAAATAGATCTTTAACTCCTTCTCCACATAGAGCCAAACTTAATAGTGAAGGTCAAATACAGTGCGAAAAGTGTAAAAAGTATGGTCATGTTGCCAGATCGTGTAGATCAAATACGCAAATACCATCACCATAAATTTTGAAGAAGAAAATTAAATTCAAAGATAATCAATCCGATATAAACTGCTTGTCATCTGAGGATGAAGGTTCTAATGATTCTATGAAAACAGATTTTAATGAATTAAGAACACAATTTGACAGAATGTCCGCAAGACTTAATAAAACTGATTCAAGTGTACAGATGCTATCAACATCAAAAGACAAAAGTAAAAATAAATTGAAACGAAATGAAAATAATAGTAAAGTTGAAAGTGTTTCTGATAAAATTGATGATGTTAAATTAGATAAATCGAGAATATATATGAGTAGATTAATAAACGAAATGGAAATGAATAAAGATTTAAATGGTAAAATAAGTAAAAATATTAAAGAAATTATTTAATTAAATTTACAAAATGATAAAACTGAACATTTTATAAAGTTGGTAGTGAATTATTTAGATGATAATAAAACGATGAATTGTGAAATGAAAACATTTTTGAAATTTTTAGGAGAACATTTGAGAAAAACGCCTATCACAGATAATCTTCAGATTTTTATAACTATTGATGGACAAGAATTTACTGTAATTAAAATTGATCATCTTCAAAAATTTAGACATTTGAAGGAAATGCTTGTGCAAAAGATTGGAAATGATAAATTTATAGTAGGGGAAAAATGAGAGTTCTGGACCACCCCCCGGGGGGGTAGTCCTTAGTTACCGTGGTTGCCATGGCAACGGTCGCGGTTACCATGGCAACGGTCGCGATCACCATAGCAACGGTCTCGGTTACCATGGCAACGGTCGCGATCACCTTAGCAACGCTTCTGATTGGCCGCTGGGTCCCTAGCAACGGTCGCGATCACCTTGGCAACGCTTCTGATTGGCCACCGGGTGCCTAGTAACGGTCGCGATCGCCATAGAAACGGTCGCGGTTACCATAGCAACCGTTCCGGTTCACTTGGTGACGGTAACCAAGGTCATGGTTCCCAGGGTAACGGTAACCAAGGGACATTTCTCATTAGCAACGGATACAGTGATCCAAGGCGGTTGTAACCATGGTAACGGTTCCCAACTCCATAGCAACCGTGACCCCGTAACTAAGGACCGTAGAAAAAAGTGCTAATCGATCACTGCACAGCGTCCAAATGTGCTAATCGATATTTTAAAAGTGCTAATCGATAGTGCACATTTTGCCACACATTTCTAATGTGCTAGAACAGTGCTTTTTAAGTTGCACATGTGCAAAATTGTAAAAATATACATGAAATTTTTTAAAAGTACTAGTGTCATAAATCGATATCATGTGTTTGATGCACATTTTGATTCTCTATTTGAATATGCAATTCAAATTTTCATATATTGATTACTTTTCTCTATAATTAGTATAATGTGCAAATTT
>MQRK01248141.1:0-20283 GCA_001938485.1 Girardia tigrina
AAAAATTAGTAAATATTTGAAATATTTCTCCAACACAAAAGATTTCAATTTATTTTCTGGAATGAATTAAGGTACTGTTTTAAACTTTTTTCCAAAAATTTACATCCAAAAATAAGGGGGATCTGTACACGGAAAAATACGGTAATTTTTATTAAATAAAACTTACCATACTCAATCTCTTTCTTTGATTCGATGACTAACAGTCATTTTTACCAATATTTAAGTCGCTTGATTTTTATTTCTTTCTTTTTATATAACATTATTGTTAAAATGTGAGCCATTCCAACAATACTTCCCCTTGAATTAACTTATCACACAGATAAATCAGTCTTAAACACATTTGATAATTGTCAAAAACAATTAAGATTATACAATCGTAAGAGTTGACAAAAATATATCGAATCTATTCGTTTTCTGAAAAAAATCATTTCAAATTTAAAATACTTTAAAAGTAAGCACATAATAATTTGGCTACCGTATGTTACATGACTGTATGTTTTATGACTGTATGTTACATCGAAAGTTTTATTAAACTGCTTAATCTGGATCGAAAAAAAAGATAATTCTATGAAAATTTGAAAATATATCTAGATATTACAAAAGTTACACTACGAAAAGTTTTATTAAAAATACAAAAATAAGGATATTTCTAGTGATCAAAAAGAGAAAATATCAAAATTTTTAATCAAATATGTTGAGAAAAGAAGTGGGTTATTTTTTAAAAACTAAAAAAAAATCACAAATTTTAAATGTATTTTATAAATAAATAGCAGAGATATCCCTCGTACATTTAGAAAAACAAGTGGTATGATCAGTAATAGTTGTGGCACTGATTGAACGACACACGAACAAAATCTTATATATAAAAATTATTGTCTGTTTGTTTCCTTGTTTGCTCGGGCATCAAGGGAAGACTATGACAAAATACAATCAAACTTTCTATTAACCTTCATACACAGGAATAGGTCGACGTTAACTTTTTTTCGAAATAAATTAATATACCAACAAAAAAATCTGAGTTTTGTTATATATTGTTATATATCAGTATTTTTTAATTTTTGAATGTCATAACCATCCAGTATGCAATAAATATGAAGATTATGAATAATTATTGACTTAAATATTGACGCTGAAAACTTTGTTCAAGTTTTCTTTGCTATAAATATTTGTGTTTTTATAACAAAATTTTTATTTTTAAAAGTATATTTTACATTTAATTACCTTCTAAACTTGTTATATTGTAATCAAAAATAAACAATGATTTACTATACTTCTACTTTTTACTTTTAATTTTTATCGTATGTTAATATGGAATGTATCAATTAGATACACGTGACCTCCCATGTAATTTCTCGACCGCGATCTACGTAGGGTGAAATAGTGTCGGTGTGTTGTAATGTAACACCAAACTTCGATGTTCAGATTGGACTTACTCAATTGATGCAGCAAGTATTACTAATCATAAAACAAGAATCATTTTAAAACAAGTTCTTTTCCAAAATTTCTTATGATAAATCATTTTAAAAATATTGGTCAAGGAAACGTTTAAAAAATGTGTCTTATGGACTTATTTTATTTTTTTATCATAATGATTTCAAAACTTTTATCTCAATTTCAGTTCATCTGGCTATTAAACGTTTCGAAAAAGATTGATTTTTTATGAAACTAAATTCTCTATTTCTTCGTTGTAAAATATTGACTTCAAATGTCATGATCAAATTCTCCTATATGATGTGAAGTTTTCGAATATATATAGATAAATACAGGGTGTCCCAAAAATATGTATACACATTAAAAATTTAATTTTATTGAATTTTATTTATGTTTAACTTTCATTATATTTAATATAAATAGTTTTTTTAACATAAATAGGTTTTTTGTAGATTCAGTCCCTATCATAGGAATGGCATGCAGGCTTAATCAATAAAATTAAATTTTTAATGTGTATACATATTTTTGGGACACCCTGTATAATATAGATATAGACAAATATAATATATATATATATATATATATATATATATATATATAAGTAGAAAGATTAATGAAAGTAGAAGATAATTTTTTGAATTATACCAGTAGATAAATAAATTAAAACTGAAGATAAATGCTTTTGTTTTAAATTTTAAAATTAAAAAAGGTAAAAATTTAACTAAAAGGGTAAAATAAATTGTATTACTATTATTTTTAAATAGAATTTTAATCAAAAGCCATGCACTTAAAAAATTTCAAATTAAATTTCAAAATTTCACCAAGAGGATTCCAGTGAAGAAGAATTCATCGAAATCCCAAAACAACCAAAAACATCTCAGCAAGTAGATAAAAATAGTGCAAGTGCCAACAATAAGCGTGGAAAAAATTAGGGATGTTAAACGAAAATCGGAAATCCGATTTTCTGTTTTGAAAACGATTATCGGATATTTAATTTCCAATACGATAATTGAATTTAATTTTTTTTAATGCTGGACATAAATAATTTACGCATTTCTTCTCGTTTTCATTCAATACCTCAGCCAGCTGAAGTTGTCATTTATGCAACTTATTATAATATCCGGATCCAATAGGTGTCATGGGCAGCAGATTGACAGGGACGTTTGCTATAACCAAAATTTGAATGTATGGGATTATAAAAACTTAATGAATGCAAAATATTAAGTTGCTGCTGTTTGAAATAATTAAGTTATAGTTTAATTTAAAAGTCAATTAAATTAAAAAAAATCTGGTTCGATTTAAATTTTAAATCAATGTATTATAATTTAATTTTAAATTTTAAAATTCAATTAAATTAAAAATAAAAATTTGTTTTAATTTAAAAAACAATTAAATTAAAATTTAAAAATAACTATTCGATATACCAATATGGCTGGTCGTATTAATAAATCCGATGTTTGGCAAAACTTTGAAAAATCTATGTCAACGATGCCTCGTTGTAAACTCTGTTCACAGCAAATAAGTCGGAGTGGGGGCACTACAACAGGTTTGCATGCGCACTTACAAAGCAAGCATCCTGGCATCTCCTTCAAATGTTCAACCTCGAGTTACATCATTTGTTGGAACATCTAGAAACTGTTCGGATAGTCGTCAGGAAATAATTACTGCTGCTGTAGATAAGATGATTGCCGAGAACATGCTACTAATTTCGTTCGTGGAATCCAAATCATTCCGTGATTTAATGGCATTGGTAGAGCCACAATATCGCCCTACATGTCGTCAAGCGATGACGTCACGAATGACGGCAATTAAGAAGAAGCTACAGGAGAAAATGTCATCACATATTGAAGCAAATGTGACAAACATTGNAGTTACAACAGACATCTGGACCAGTGTAACCAATGAAGCATATCTAAGTTTCACTGCCAGCTACATTGATCTAGACTGGACTATGAAGGCACCCATTCTTGCAACAATTCTAATGAATGAACGTCATACTCAAGCCGTCATCTCTGAAAGTCTAGGAAGTGTGACTGATCAATGGTCTATAAAAAATAAAGTAGTTGCACTCGTCCATGATGGTGCTTCCAATGTAAAAGAAGTCGGTAACCTGAATGGATGGTATGATGTTCACTGTGCGGCTCACAAATTGCAACTTTGCATTAATTATGCAGTGGGCACTCATGCTGTCACGAATCATTCGATTTCCAAGTGTGTATCCACTGCATCACGTTTAGTTGGCCATTTCTCCCACAGTCCAATGGCAGTTGGTGAACTTATGAAACGTCAAGTGTCCATGTACAAGGATAATATACCACTTAAACTCATTCAGTACTGCAAGACACGCTGGAATAGCATCTATGACATGTTTGAACGGCTTTCTCAACTACGTTGGCCAGTCGTGGCAGTTCTCAGCGACAGAAACGTAGTGAAATTGAATGATGCTAAAACATTGGACATAATAGATGAACATTGGCAACTGATTACTGAACTACTTCCGGTTTTGAAAGCATTGCAGATTGACTACCATCATGTCAGCCGAAAGTCAAACATCAGCATCTTGCGTTTATCCAATGTTACAGGGACTCATAAAAAATCATCTAACGGCCAAAGAAGAAGATTCCAAAGTTTTAGTAGATTTTAAGAAAGACGTTGCCCAGAATATTACGCAACGTTTTGGAATGGCACACGACGAAACAGCAACAAATGAATGAATCATTGCATCAATCCTTGATCCAATGTATAAGCATCTCCCTGGATTTAGCAATGACATCAAGAAATTGACATATGATAATGTCCGTCAGATCATCCAACAGATGCCAGCTTCCGTTGAACAGCCTTCCCCTAGTGGTGATGCAATCGGCTCTGAAACGCCAGCAAAACGATTTCGACCAAATCATGCGGCAGTTATGTTTCTGCTGGGTGATTGTGCGTCACAACAGGCAGTTGAGGACTCGGATTTTGAAAACTATATCAAATCGTCATGGACGTCAGATTCAACTGAAACAGCACTGGAGTGGTGGAAACAAAACGATAAACTGTTTCCAAAAACAGCAAAACTTGCCAGAAAATTTTTATGTGTTCCAGCAACGTCAGTACAATCCGAGAGATTATTTTTGGCCACTGGTCGATTGATTAGCGATCTACGTAACCGTCTCCTTCCAGAACATGCATAATCGTTAGTTTTTTTGAACAAGAATCAGGACTTGTTTGAAGTATAAACTTATTTGGATTGTCTAATAAACGTTTATTTTTTTACTCCAGACATTTTTTTAATCCAGTGATTATTTGCATGGTAGGTTCGTTTGAATTTATTTGGTGTGTTAGATAATTTAGATTGTAAATAAACAAATACAACAAGATTATTTTGTTTATTTTTTATGTGCAGTACACGTAATCAACAATAATATTATATATTATAATAAACATAAAAATTGAATGTAAACAAATGCCGGTAAAATAAAGAGTAGATGACGTATTTATTAGTTTTTATGACTAATCGAGCTCGATCATTCTAAGAAAAATAATATTGAACAACATAYTTAACTTGTTTGTAAACAAAAGTGGCTATTCTGGTCACACTCAAAGATATTTAAAGTAAATTTAAATCGGAAATATCTGAACACTTCGATCGTTTTGACTGATAAAAAACGAACGARCCCTAGCTATGTAGCTGTTGATTTCCTGTTTTGTAGGACATTAATTATAAAATTATTTAAAATTTTCTTTTTTAAAAATTGGTGAAATTTTGTTAAAACATGCCAGTCAACATATCATAGAAATAATTTTTTTGTTTTTCTACAAATAATTTATGTTCAAAATTTTTTTTACATAGATGATAAACAATCTTATGTTGTCACTACAAGTGTGCAAGTTACTGTGTACGTAACTGTGATCTACAATGTCGGTCACATTAAAATGACTGCACAAAAATTGAAATTCAGTATATTCATTATTTATCAGTTTGGATTTCACTTCAGCTGGTACAATAAGTGTTCTCGTGGTTGTTCTTTGACGAGTTGTGTTCAAATTGTTTGAAATCCTGATTGAGTCTAAATACATATTATCAATCATCAAAGTTAATTTTCCACAGAAATGCCACTGATGTACAGCAAAGCTAGATTTCAATTTTTTGTTAAAACTCTCCGAAAGTTATATGTTAAAACAGAAGAATTATACCAATTAATAAGCGTCAGATCTCGAAGCCAAGTTCTTCGAAAATAATTTAGATATGCAGTCATTTTTGGTTTTTACATCGCATTTCCGTAGTTGAGCTATGACAATGTTTCGAAGAAACTCACTATTTTGTCGGAAGGTAAAAAACCAATAGCAAAAATTAGATTAAACCATTGATTTGCAACTTTATTTTTACAATAAAAACTTTTAAGATGTGATTTGCCAATTTTTCTGAAGTTGGCTGGTTTGAAGAGGAAGAAACAACCTTGGCATGAGATTTCGGGAAAATGATACCGCATTGCATTTATCGGCGCTGTCTCAAAGTCACTTATTAGGTTAAAATTTGGTAACAGATCCTTGATTTTTTCTATTGTAGCTTTATAATGGAAATGGATGAAGCTGAAGATTCTTCTTTTAGACGTTTCTTTAAGGTGGACTCTGATATTTCTTCAGTATCTGGTTCATGATCGTGTGGTCGATTGAGTTGAATTTTGCTAAGTTCAGGGAAAAATGCTGCAGTAGCTCCGCATCTAGTCACTGAATATTTTTGACAGCGCAACATGACATAGGAAGATAGAAATTTTTGGAATTTTTCCTGAGGCCTTCAGTGGCTATACATTCTATTAAAAATTTACTGTTTGCAGTATTTTGATTATCCGACATTAAACTAGTCTTATGTTTGTTTTATTAAAATTTCAATAAAAATTGAAAAAATGTATTTTTTCAAAAAACATAATTAAAACAATTTCTTTAATTGTGTCAACATTCCAAAATTAAAAACATACATAAAATATTAATATTTAAAATTAGTTAAATTTAATTTATTTGTGAAATTAATTTTGTGGTGAAATTAATTCATTGTTGAAATTACTCCATTTATGAAATAAATTCATTGGTGAAATTAATTTATTGTTGAAATTACTTTTTGGTAAAATTACTTTTTGATGAAATTAATTCATTGGTGAAATTAATTCTGCATCCCGACTTAACCATCTTAGGGCAGTATGAAGTAACAACTCATTGTGTTCATCTTCGCATTCTTTCAGTAAGGTGCGAAACTGACGTCGTGAAGAACGTTTTGATATAATGGAATTTACTATTTTGACTGCAACATTCATAACAAGATCGATTTTCAGTACTTTTGAACACAGTACTAGAGTATGTATAATAAAATGATAATCCATAAAATTTGGAATGTTATTATCACATAAAGCAACAAAGTCCCTTTTATTACCAATCATTACCGTAGCTCCATCACTGGTTATTGATAACAACTTTCAATTCGAAAAATTTGTACGCACAACATAATTTTTAAACAAATTGAAGATATCCTGACCTCTTGTTCATTCATGCATTGGAAAAATAGGTAATAATTCTACAGTGGTTGACATGTCATCGAAACCCATTCGAATAAAACACACGATTATGCAGTGCCAATATAATCCGTAGATTCGTCAAATTGTAGTGATAATACATTGTATTTATTAATATTTTCATATAAAATATCTTCAAGGTTTTTGCTAATTTCTTCTGTTCTACGCATAACTGTATTTCGCTATAATGAAATATTTTTAATGGGTGCCATTTTATCCGATTTATTTTTCAAATTTTGAAACCACTTCTCCAGCTTTGATAAAAGTCTATTTCCATACTTCTCCATCTTGAAACGGTTTATTATGTCTAATTTAAGCATTAGCGACTTTGAATGAGGCTATTGTAGAAGTCTTGCAGTTCTGGCTGTTCTTGGTTTATTTTTAAAATAATAAGGTTAATATTAATATATGATTAATAATAAATTCTTTAAATAATTATTAATAAATTATCGGAATAATTTTTAATAAGTAATTAATAAATTTATATTCTGAAATAACAAAATTTATATCCGAGAATAAAAAATTGATATTTCAAAATAGTAATATAAAAATTTTCTATTAATTCGATTAGTACATTAAAGATAATTAGCACTTCATAAAGATATTTTGTAATAGAAAAAGTAAAATACTTATACAAAAATTTTTTAAATTTATTTTATTAAAAAAATTAAAATTATTTGGACTTTGATTTGAAAAATCTTGTCTAATAGTAAATTAAAATTGAATAATAAAACAAAAAAATGATTAATTGTTATTTTAATGTTATTATTATTTGTTGTATGAATAAATTATGTAATTTAGATTTTCAAACATTATTAGATGAAAACAAATTGTTCAACATAAGCTCGGCGGGCTACTTTCAAAACCTTGGTAGTCGACGTGTTGGCTACCCCTAGTATACAGTATAAGTTTATGTATGGAATAGCATATCGGGTAAATGGCCTCCACGACTTTGCTGGCACATACGCACTCTTTTACTGAAATTTTCCATGATTGTTTTGCGTAAATGTGGTTGAATTTCGTTGATACAACGCTCAATTTCCTCCTTCAAGGCGTGGGTGGTCGTGGGCTTGTTGAAATAAACCTTAGATTTCAAAAAAATCCAAAGAAAAAAGTCCAACGGCGTTAAATATTATGATCCGCCCCTCTTTAATCCGGCAGGTTCGAAAATCCCCAATTTTCAATCACGGTATTTGTTTTGACTATCTATTCCGGCAAACTGTATATTCTGGTATATTTTAAAATCCCCTGCCATATCGGAGTAGACAGGTTCTACTGTATAATTTTGTTAATGTTTTATAAGTATATTTTATATTTATATTCTATTAAATTTTATCTATAAATGACATTCATGACATTAACAATTATAATTGTATTTATCATAATAATTATATTTATAATAATGATAGGAAGTTATGATTTTGTTATTTTTACGATCCACATAATTTAATACCATTCATAATTTTTAATTTCATGTATGAGGGTAGAGAATAAAACTTTTCATGAATCCAAAAAGGAAGTTCGATTATGACTCATATGATGGAAGACCGTATATGAATGGAAATATTTATGTTTAATAAATGTATTAAATTATTAAATAAAAATATCCTAAAATAGAAATATATTATTTTAACGTATTATCCTAATAATTTAAAATTGTGAATAAGTTAGACTCAATAAATTATTTCCTTTAAATATTTAAGGAAAGCATTTTTTAAAATAAATCAAGGTTTTCTGATTCCTAAAATATAAATATATGAAGATTTTTTTGTATTTGCAGATGGTGTTGTATTAATAGATCCAGAATATTTAAAAGATCGAAAGGTGTTTGTACACGTCTTAGCTGCTTTCAGATATGGTAGAGAAGATCTTGATGTCCTTGGTCTAACTTTTCGTAAAGACTTATATTTGGCTTCACAGCAAGTTTTCCCACCTCTAAATAAATCTGAATTTGATAAAAATTCGGAAACTTCCGTAAGAAAGCTTACAAGATTGCAAGAAAGACTGATTAAAAAATTAGGTCAAAATGCATACCCATTTTATTTTGAAGTAATGATTTCTACAATATTTTACAGTCTGTAACACAGTTAGATAAACACTAGTTTCTTAAAAAACCTTTATAGCGTATATAATTGAATTATAATATATTGAAACTAAATTAAATTATAGAAAATTAAGAAAAATGTTTTATTGTGTTTAATCATATAGAATACATATTTTATAAAACAAAAGCGGTAGTTTGGAGAAGCTTATTCGAAGGTTTTTAAGCGGTTATATCATGATTTAATATTAGATACTACGGGAGAAATAACTTCTGGCAAATAACTCAAAATGACTGCAATCTATTTTTTGCATATGAAAAATAACTGAATAGAAGCCATTTCCACGGAACATTATTTAATAATTAGATTTTTAAATGGTTAATTTGTAACTTTGTCTTATGTTTTGTTTGTATATTTAAACAATACCAACAATTCCATTATAATAATAAGTAATTTAAAATTATAAAAAATGATTCTTCAAAGTGAAAATATTTTCCTAACTTCTCGAATTTAGCTAACCAATTTTGAAAATATGTTTAAAAAATCATATATCAAGGTTTCTCAATCTATGGCCCGGGTTAACAATATGCTGGGTCGCATATGTACCGTAAAAATTATAAGAAAAATTATGTAGATTATTAATTAATTGCGAATTTTGATCGCAGTATCTTATAATGTTAGTTCTTTATAACTCTTATTCGTATATAGTCTCGTACATCTTCGATTTCAATTTTAAATAAATATTAAAATCATATCGTTGTTTTATATTATAATAATTCCAGAAACTCAATATTTTTTTGGTCTAAGTATTTTCAGATCATTAAATTTTGGGTCATAAATCGTCATAGATTGAAAAACGCTGAAATATATTGGATTTTTTTGATAAAAATAGGCATGTCTGATTATGTTACAGGCTGTATTACATATTATTTAGTGTGTTTTTTAACGCTTCAATAAATATTAAGTTGCCTCATAATACTCCTGCCTCTGTTACACTCCAACCCGGTCCAAACGATAACGGCAAGGTAAAAATTTACTTTTAATATGCTTATTAGTTTATGTAAATTCGGATTGCTTATTTTTCTACAGACTTTAGATACTTTTATATTCATTTAAGTTTATTGAAAATGTTCTGTTGACAAATACTTGTATCAAATTAGTATATAAATGCAATTATCTTATTATTTACTTGTTAATTAATTCCATGAAAAGTTAAATGGGAATTCTTTCGAAATATATGTTTATACATTCATTAAAAAGGAAAATATCTAAAAATAAATATAGAAAATCGAGGATTGCAAACTATTAATATCTTTCAGTACTTTTTTACACATTCGGAAATAAATTTTTGTTGATGTCAAGATGTATTGCAAAAAATATAATTCCTATAAACATATTCATGAGTTAAGTTCTCGAAATCTTCATCATAATTCTTCGATTCTCCTTGCATTTTTCTCATAATATGTGAAAAAATATCATGATTCGACAGCTATCCTACCACTTAAAATTGCCCATAATTTTTCGGAAGATTTCTATTTTCGACCACAAATTGCAGATTCCGGGGGCAGAAAATAATTTTTTTATCTTACTGTTCCAAATCCTGAGAATATGACAGGGGGTGCAATTTAGTAAAACAGATCTGCTTCAGATTCTAAGAGTTTCCTTGAACATAATAATGTAGTTGAATTACGGGATGTCATTTGTCTTGTATATAGGTAGAAGGAAATCAATTTGATGGTAGTGGTGGTTTTTCATCTAAAAAATTTTCATCAACTTCTTTAATTTATAATTCTAGTAAATAAATTCTTTCCAATAGTGAGACTTAGCCAAAATTCTACATTTTCGAATCTTAACTTTCTTCCAGAAAACATCAATGAAACATTTCCTGATTATCCAAATTTCATCCATCGTTATTAACTGACCAAATTAGCTGCAAATTTATCGTAATCACAGTTTTTGATAAGAGTAAGCTCTATATCAAAAATGAAAAGAATAAATATTATATCAATTATTGTGATTATATTTGGTGTGACCTCAAATGACGAGAATGATTAAATATACAACAAATGAAGAACTTGACATCATGAAAAATATTATTTAGCAATAATATAATCTCAATTCTTAATGATCAAACAGTTTCTGTAGTTTGTGGACTGAATGTAGTTTTAGGTTTGTCTCGTAGCTCCTTCTGCGCAGAATTTTTCACATCTTTATTTTTGTAAGTGAGTTGATGCAGTTATTCTTCCTTATCGAATATAATCATCGGTCACACATGTTCCGGTACAGTACTAGAAAAAGTATTTTCACTTCTTGTTTCTCAAGGAACTCATTTGTTTAGAGTACAAAGTAAGTTGAAGTATGTCTTTTAATTTTGTTGGGTTTTGATCGAAGTTTGCGATACCTTTCATCAATTTAATGAAGCAAGTTTATTAAATAATTAGCATTTACAGTTTGCCTTGCTCATACCAATGACAAGCGGAATTTCTTGGTACATACGAAAATCAAATAATATAACATTTCTATGCTGCTTTTCATCGGATGAAACTCAGACTTTTTTCTCTACTTTCATCTATAGTTCCGTTATCAGTAAATATAAATGTTGTTCTTTTACTTTTTGTGAGGCAGATCGTTATAAGAATTTATGCCCTTAAATATATTTGAAATATTGTAGTTTCCTGATAAGGTAATTTGAAATGAGTTGTCAACTGCAATATTATCAGCTACCTATAATTATTTAGCGATAAACTATAAAGACAACAAGGAAACATTGGTGTTGTTTACTTTGATTCATGCTAAATGCACTTATTGCAAATTTTGATGTGACTTTCTGTTTTCATTCATTGTAATACGTATATTGCTTTTTTTTAAAAATAGACATTAAGATAATTATAGATTTTAGTAGATCAGTTATTAAAATAAGCTGGCATAATAGTCCACGTAAAATAAGTCCGTCATACTTAAAAGAAATAAATTTATTTATAAAAACATGTCACATCTAAACTATTATCACATAACCAAACGGAATTATAATTAATTATAAATTACTTTGTATTATAAATATAACATACGCGCATTGAGGAATATTTAACTTCTACTTTATTATTAGAGCTTTTCCATTTTCTTAATAAATTAACATGAATTGTTTTTATTCTTTTTCTTGACTTTCCTGTATCCACTTTATAATTAATATCATTGTTTTTTCAGTAATTATGAAGGGACCTAGTCATTCTTTCAAGAGCTTATTACTTGAATAGGATAAAAGCATTAAAACTTGATCGCCAGATTTTAATCGAGATTATTTCTTTTTTTTCATATGCTTCTTTTGCTTTAATCTTACGATAGAAATTCATTTCTTGTTTGATTTCTACTACTTTATTTATTTTCTCTGAAAGTTATATCATACAATCGTCAAATTTACTTTCTATTTCTGTAATGTTCAGCATTTGACGATCTAACAATGACACTGGTCCTTGAACGTCATACCCATATAATATTTCAAAAGGATTGAATCCAAGATATTCATGATTGATCTGTAAGCGAAACAAGCAATCTGTAAGTACTTATCCAAATCTCGACCATCATTAAATCTTTCACAGATTGAATTTGTCTGTGGGTGGTAAGGATTTGTTTTGAAATATGTTGCTCCAATAATTTGATAATCAGACTTCATGACTGCACTCATAAAGTTTTTTCCTTGATCTGTTAATATTTTGGATGGCATTCCAATTCGGCAGAAGAACTTGAACTCTTGTGACTGATTCAACTGTTATATTTGGTAAGGCCATGGGTTCCCGATATCTTGTAGCATGATCAATTATAGTGAGAATATACCTGTTTCTTTTAAATGATAGATTAAGTGGTCCAATTATATCGACTCATACTCTAAAAAATGGTTCGTTAATTGTAGGAGTTAATTGGATTGGAGCTTGATCTGTTTTCCTTATTTGCTGGTATCACTGGCAATCGCTACGTGCTGCTATCCACGATTTTACATATTCTTTTAGAGTTTTCCACTAGAAATTTTTTTCAATTTTGTTTTTTGTTTTACTGTTTCCTAGATGACCTGCTAGTGGTATTTCATGAGCCATCTTTATAATTTCATTTCTGTACTTCAAATACCACTAGCAGGTCATCTTGGAAACAGTAAAACCAAAAAAAAGAAAATTTGTCATTTTCTTATCGTTGCTCTCGAAAACGAAAATTCCATCGCTTATGATTATTGAACCATGTGCTTTTTTCGGTTAAACTCACCATTAGTATAATTAAGCAATTCTCCATCTTCCATTTGATCTTTCATTAATAAATTTTTGTTAACAGAAAATAAGTTTACTTGATGCATTTGTCCGTCTTAAGTTGCCATGAATTTTTGGAAAGGTTTTCTTCATCTATATCATTCATGTTTTTTTGGATTTGGTTGAAGTTCTTTTATTTCTTCCTCTTCTCTTTTAATCTTTTTTTCTTGTGCTTTTGACTTCTGTCTTGTTACAATTTCGCCAACATCTAAATCATTACCTAACAAGACACCATATCTTGTTTTTAGTACGATGGCATTGATCAACAATTTATTGAATTCAATCTTCATATCCAGATTTGCAATCTTAAGCTTTTTCAAACTAAACATTAGCGAGACAAATTTTGGATGGACCACAGTAGTTGTTGCCCCCGTGTTTTTTTCGATATTTTTACTTTCTCCAAAACTTCCTTTAAAAATATATTTTTCTGGGAAGCCCTTCCTGTTACTCGAAGTCAAATTGATCAACATTTCGAGTAACAGGAAGGGCTTCCCAGAAAAATATATTTTTAAAGGAAGTTTTGGAGAAAGTAAAAATATCGAAAAAAACACGGGGGCAACAACTACTGTGGTCCATCCAAAATTTATCTCGCTAATGTTTAGTTTGAAAAAGCATAAGATTGCAAATCTGGATATGAAGATTGAATTCAATAAATTGTTGATCAATGCCATCGTACAGTCAAATTTCAAATGATTAGAATCTCCGCATAGATATCATTTTCTATTTGTACGGTTGAGATCTCTTGATTGTTTTTCCGGATAATCACTTTTAATATTATGAGCACTACTGTTGCTTCGGTAGTTTTAATGGCTGCTTCGGTTATTTTAATGGCTGTTCGAAATTAATTTTCTTCAATCCAAATTATTATTCTTGATTCAATATTTCTGTAAAATTGCTCTTCAAAAATAATTTCCTTCATGTATTGTAGATCTGTCACTTGTTTCGATTTTAGCTATCTGTCAAGTTCCATAGAATGTCGCATGAGCCATTTCACATGATTTTCTTCTGTCTTTTTTCGGAATGATCGATATATCCTTCGGTGTTCATCAGATGTTATATTGAACTCTCTAAATAAAGCATCTTAAAATATTTTCGTAATTACTTGACGCTTCTCGACGAAACGATTCTCAGGCTTTTCCCGTAAACAGTGGTTGTAAAAAGATACCCCACTCTTTTTAGATTTTGCAGAGTAACCCATCTTTCAAAATGTTCTAAATATGATTAAATTTTCTTAGGGTAAGCATATGGTTACATTGGCATTACCGGAATTGAATGTTGTGAATCATTGTTTGCTTTCGACTCACTCTGTTGAATAAGCTGTCTCTCTTCTACAGCTAGTCATTTTAATTCAAGTTCTCGATCTTCTTTAAGTATTCATTCTGCGATTTCTTTTCAAATTCTTTCTTCGTCTTCTCTTCGAATTCTGTATTGACGTTCTTTTTGTCTTCTAACTTCTTCAATCTCCAATTGTTTATTTCCAAGTCGATATCACAATTTATGCTCGTGACGCCATTGTGACATTTTACAATAAATAAAAACTTTATTTCAATACAAAAATAAATTATTAAAACAAATTAGTTTTATTTTATTATTTTTAATGACAAATTAATTATTTGTCATAGCCTTACTTTTATATGTTAAATGATAAAAACTGAGTTGTTGTGTCTTATAAATAATAATTCATAGAACTCGTAATGTGAATCGAAGCCCTTCTGTTAAATGTTTTCTTTTAATTCTTTCTTAACCCGTGTTTGTATGCATAAGTTATCCAATGTAACCGTTAATTTTGCTATTTATTTGCTTGTTTGGGTAAATGTTGTACCTTTAGCATCCTCTAAGAATAGTTTATACCACTAAGCAAATTGCGCCGCGCTTTGCGTGAAAAGGCCGTATTATGAACAAAGACACGAGAAGCTGATTTTCTCCCATCACACACGTAAAAAATGGTCCAAAACTACTTGGACTACCACTCAACTGGGAGGTGCAACTCCACCCGCCGTATTCCCAGACCTGGCTTTTTCGGAATACCACCTGTTTTTGTCGATTGGTCACGCGCTCGTCCAACAGCACTTCGATTCGTACAAAGACGTCGGGAAATGGCTTAACGAGTGCTTGGCCTCGAAAGATAAAGAATTCCTTTGCGTGGTATACACAAATTGCCCGATAGATGGGAAAATGTATGGGTAGCGAGGGCAAATACTTTGAATAAATATATTTTTGGCTTTTTATAAAAAAAAGTGTTTCTTTACTAATAGACATTGGAGTTAAGCTTATACACCTGGTATTAGTAGTTATGTTTATTTATTTATTTCTTCAAAATCACTATAAGTTGTTTTTTCATCGAATTTTGTTTTCTTTATAATATTTTAGCCTTGTGGTGTTGATTATGAATTGAAAACTTATGTAGCCGATAATCCTGATGAAAAAGCCCATAAAAGGTTAGTAATTAATAGTTCTTTATAAATTATTAGGACTACTTTAACATGTGTAATGAATAGGAATTCTGTAAAATTAGCCATTCGAAAATTAACATATGCTCCAGATAAGCCATCTCCTCAACCGTCCGCTGAAATCGTTAAAGATTTTATTATGAGCCCTGGTTCATTAAGATTAGAAGCTTCTTTGGATAAAGAGGTAATGTTTTTTAAGTCCATAAAGATAAATTTGAAATGCATTTATGAGGTTCTATAATATTGTAATTTTTCAAACGTAAATCCTCTTTAGGAAATGATTCGAGATAACAAACCAAAAATGTTTTCTTATAATTCTATATATTTCAAATATGTTAAATGATTTCACGGAAGACTTGTTACAGGGTTGTGCAAATTTTTACGAACATGTGTTCAAGTTTATACTGAACATTTCGGTTCAAATAAAAAATTTTAGTATTCATTTTTAGAATACCATGTGAAGAAAGAAAAACAGTCGTCAAGGATTTGAGAGATTTTGTAATATTCAACTCGATACAATATACTCAAAAAAGTTGCCTATGTCTTCTCTTCATCGAACAACATTTAAAAGATAATTAAAAATAATGAATCAGATAAACCGTTTGTTTCAAAAAGTGAAAATATCTACATACCAGTAAAAAAATTATTAACTCCAAAGTTTAGCAACATTTTTTAATGCTTTTACAGTAAATAATTCCCTGTTTCAAGAAGAAATTAAAGAGATTTTTTTTGGAAATTTCCATTTCTCGATCTATAATATCTAGAACACCGGTATTAACCAAAAATGTTTGATTTTATTTTCTTTAGAAAGAATATGAGTGAAAAGTCTGATATTTATTTCAAGAAATTCTGTTGAAAATCTAGTTTTCTTGGTGTAAACGGGTTTAAATGTAACATACCAGAAGGATATGGTGTACGAAATTTCCGGCCTATAGAAATATAAGCAGAGGCTTGTTTTGCGCTATCAGTAGAGATGAAGTAGTTGCTTTAAAATTAAAGTGGAGCATTTAATTCATCTATGTAGTGAATTTCAACTTTTACATTTTAAATAAAATAATAGAAACCGTTTAAAGTAAAAAAATACAGACAGAATCGTATTTAGAATTTGGAAATGTAAATACAAAAAAATGATTCGTGTATAAAAAATAATTAGAAAATTGTAAATAGTAAAAATAATAATAAGTTGTTTAAACTCACAGACAAAAATGGGCGAATTTAAAAAAAACTGAATAAATATTTATAAAATACTAGTCGTTGTGTTTTCTATATAAATCTATTTGATAATATGAATTTTTCTGTTCCTTGGCGAATGAGCAAGTGTGACTTGGTGTGCACGGTCGAACCGAACGATGGGCTTCGGAGCGCTCTGCAAGATGACTGCCCCTCTACACGATGAGAGCCATCTCGAAATAATGGGCTTTTCTTTGATTCATAAAATTGGCTATCCTGTTCTCCACTGCTTCCGGGTGAAGTGAAATGGACGTCCCCACTCGGTGGCGCGCGTCCTTGCTGCATCATGGTCCCGACGCCGTCCGTTCTTATCTGCCTCCCCTCTAATTTCTCGGAGAACTCATGAGAATGTAATCAAACGTGCGAGCTCACTCAGACGATCCTGTCAATACAAGCATCCCAGTCAGTTCCGTCGGGCTGTGATTCGACTGTTATAATCTATTTTAATTTTTCACAGATTTTATCAATTTCGATGTTAATTTGATAATGGATAATTTTCATTTTTAATGTCTTAATAAACTTGTCATATGCCATTATAAATTTGATTCCATATCAGAAATTTGCACAACCTTGTAATATAATTATAAACTTCTAGGTTATATTTAATGTTTTAAAAATGCTCTCTGTGTACGCTAAAAATTCAAAAGTATAAAAAAAATTTAAATTAGTAATATGAACTAAAGAAATTAATTTATTATTAAAGTTTTCACGGTTCATATTGGTACTACTTAAGAATTCTAATCCAATAAAGACAATACTTATTTTCTATTCACATTTGAACCACATTGTAATGTACTCTCGCTTCTCCGTGGACCGCGGAAAAGTATTATTTTCAGAGAAAATAAACTGCACCTCGGAAACTGGTCTTTTTCGGAAATGTCGCGGAAATTAACATTTTTTGTCACTGGTCTTTGCACTGAAATAAAGCTGATGCATGAACTCGTATATAATTCAGTCAATCATCAATTAATCATTCATCTTCCACAAGCAGTTAGTAAGTATCACTGAATCATCCACTGAAGTGTGCGAGTTGTTTTGGATTGAGTTTTTAAATAAAAAATTTTTAAATTAACAAAATTCAAAAAATTTAAATTGAAAAGAATTATTTTTTATTTATATGAAGTTTATTTTTTTGGTAAAGTTTTCATGTTTTATCTTGAATTTGGAAATTTATTTGACAGTTTTTGTTTAACTACGTTGTTACGTTCTTTGTGCTTATAAAAAATAAATTTTGTTTTATGACTTTGAAAATTTCGAGAACTTATAAACCCAACAATTCAATTTGGTTTAATATTATTTGAGATTATATTAGAATTTTACTTTATCATGTATTTTATCGTCAAATCAAACAATTGAAACAATGCTCTTATCAAATATTTTCGGTTTCTATAATGAGTTTATGCAGCTGTCGTGTGAAGATAGTGCACTGAGACATTCGATAATTTGAATTTCAACCGTTATTAATGGTGATATTCTGTGTTCATGATGATCACCGTCAAATGCCACACTCGATTAAATCCAAGCACTTGATCAGAAGAAAGAGTTACCACACGATTAACCACCCGAAGACACTTAGGATTGAGGAGTGAGTCCCCGGGAGTAGTTAAATATTAAGACTTTATGCACAGGACCCCAGAAATTCAAAAAAAAATATTTAGAGAATTAGAAAAATAGAGAGAAATAGAGAAATTGAGAATTTGAGCCCTGGAAAAAATAAAAAAAAAATCAAAAAATTGAATAAAATCAAAAGTTGAAACTCCTTCACGAAATTGGCATTTTTGGGTCTGTTCTGAATTTTTTTTTAAGCAGAAGAGATGCCAAAAAGCTATTGGTTATTATTTTTTTATAATTTTCAAAATACAAAAAAAATTTGAAATAAAAAAATGACTGATAAAAAAAAATTCAATCCAATCCAAAGAAGAAGAAAATTAGAAGAGCTGTTGTAAGTTTGGATCCAAGTGTGGATCGACCAATAGATTTTGATATTAATAGAGAACTAGAATCCCCAATTGAAAGACGGACAACAGATTCAGAGCCGGAAGCAGAAACGAACCCTAATTGGTTTAATCCACTATACTGCCGATTATGTGATAAATTATTCGTTAATAAAGCCGCTCTAATTTCTCATAAAAAAAGTCACGCACATATCCGAAAAGAAACTAATAATATTAGTATAAAAATTGAAAATGTGGAAATATTTCATAATTTTAAAGAGGATATTATTGATCTCGAATATTATTTCGAAGAAGATGGGAAAAAGGTATTATTCATTGAAGATATTACCCGATTAATTGATGTCTACGATAATCTGGATGAACGGTTGAAATTTCCAATTCTTATCCACGTTTCTTTGAAAGTTGAATTTATTAAGGGAGAGGAAATAATTGAAAAGGAAATCAGTTTACCGGCAAGAAGACTTCTGACTCAAAGACGAATGAACCGCCACGTGAGGCATCTGCCGGGAAAATTAAATGCAAAAATACGGGAATGCGAATTACGCGGATCGGGATTTAGCATTTACAAAATTGTTAAAATAAATATTAGAATATCTCCCTATAAAAATTCCTCTTCAGGTATTTTTCTTGATCCACCAGAACGGATTAAAAAATCTTACTGTATAATAAATGTTCGGAATAAAGACGACAAATGTTTTCTCTGGTGCTTTGTTGCGTATACAATACGAGATCGTTTAAAGAAAATTACAAATAAATTCAGAGTATCCCATTACGAACGAGAATACGAATCCAGAAAAAAATATTTTGATGATATTTTCAAAGACGATATCAATTTCCCAACAAAATTAGAAGATATAAAACTATTTAATAAAAGAGTCCCAGAAGAAAATAAAGCCAATGTTTTCGAAGTGGATTATCAGGGAAATGTATTGCCGATTCTGATTTGTCATTACAATGTTAAAGGATTTAATATTTTATTTTATTCCCGGAAAATCAATGACGAGATAAAAACTCATTTTGTTTATTGTAGAAATATCAGGAGATTTCTAGCCTGTAAATATGTTCTTTGTCTGAATTGTTTATGCCAATTTCAATTAGAATCGACTTATCAAAAACATGTGGATATTTGTCAAAATAATAAAGCGATTAAAGCTTCTTTCCCGAAAGATGAATATTATCAATTTAATAAATACCATTTTAAACTTAGAGTCCCTTTTGCGATTTACTGTGATTCAGAAGCTTGGAATAAAAAATATAATCCTGAAGATAATAATGATAATCCGGATAATAATTCATTTATAAAACATATTAATGTTAATTATAAAAAGAAAAAG
>MQRK01248147.1:13871-30439 GCA_001938485.1 Girardia tigrina
AATGTCTGATATTAGTTTGTGTACTTTCACTTTTATTCAAATGCGCCAACTGCCAGTACAATGGCTGAAGCAAGTGGAAATGTCGAATTTTCTATTAAAGATAAAGTTTTCATCACTAGTCATTTAAGCGTTTAAAACGTGAACCGCCACCGAGAACAACGGTTCAGTATTGGAATAAGAAATTAGAAGAAACAGGGAATTTGTCAACAAAACCGCGATCAGGAAGACTATCTGATGAACACATGAAGGAAAGTGTTGTTCAGTATGTGAAAGAAAACGATACTGCAAATCAACGACGGGTTGCACGTGTCCTTGGTACTTCGCAGAGTTCTGTTCATCGTTACCTCAAGCAAGAAAAGGTAAAGCCTTTCAAGTTTTCTTTTCAACAAGAGTTAACAGAAGATGACCCAGATCGAAGAATTGAATTTTGTTCTTGGATAATCAACGAAATGGCACCAATTTTTACAGAAGAATTATTTTTTCTGATGAGGCATCGTTTTACCTTAATGGTCATGTGCGAAAGCATAATCTTTTTTATTATTCTGAAGAGAATGAACATCGTTTGATTCGTGTGCCTATGAAATCGCCGGGATTAACTGTTTGGGCAGCTGTTTCCTACGACCTTTTAGTATTATCCGTGAAACAATGAACCAGGTACGATATGTCGACGTTCTGAATCAAAAGTTGCTGTCTTTTGTTGGGGATAACACGCAACACTGGTATCAACATGATGGTGCACCCCCGCATTTCAGCATTGCAGCGCGAACGTGGCTGGATGAACATTTCCCACAAAGATGGATTGGTCGTAGAGGAGCCAAGAATGGCCACCTCGGTCTCCCGATTTGACGATACCTGACTTCTGGCTATGGAGTTACGTCAAAGATCGAGTTTACGCCATCGAAAACAACTATCTGAACCTCGACGAACTACAAGGCGCCATTTCAAGAGTGCTGTCAGACATCGATCACCGCATCATTTGAAAATGCTACACGAATTTTGTGGAGCGATGCAATCTGTGTTTGCAGAAAAATGGTGAACATTTTGAACAATTATTGTAAAACCTTTTTCTTTTCATGTCTTCAAGTTGTACTGCGTAAAAAACCATGTCGTAATACATTTATATCATATTCAAAAAGGTTTACATTACATCGCAGTATAGTTCCATATCTTGAGACGACGACTTATGAATCGCACGGTATATATATATATATATATATATATATATATATAGAAAACAATCATTTGTAATTTCATTTAAAGTAAATTTAACCGGTTTAAAAAGTGTTCCAACAAATAAAAATTAAAAATAAATAATATTTAAAGATGAAAATTACAAATCGACTCACCCGCGGTACAATCAATGTAATCAAGGCGATGGAGATACAGATTCTGTCACGGATCATCTGACAGGTTGAAAAGTGTAGCATCACCATACTGAACGATGACATCCGATACGAATCGGTGTTAGATTCTTAAAAAGAATTTCTACATTGTGGACGTCAAATATTGAAAGAAAATCTACCAATTTCATTGAAATTCTCGACAATATCTAAAGTTTCGAGAATATTAACAGTTTTTTCAATAATTTCTGGCTGATTATCGAGGCGAGAACTGATGACAGACGGTACATCGAAACTGCAAGATACAAATGAAGTCGTTGACTAGTGACACTATATAATATCAATTACCATATGGAGAGGAGATGTCTTGATATATCACACGGATTCATTCCCAATTGGAATATTTGATATTCCATCGATGACCACACTTCAGTGGTTTGAATGAACTGAGAGAAATTGTTCAAAAATTTTAGGAGAGTACATCCTGATACAACAGAATTTGGATCTGTGTCATGTAAATATATGAAATTAATTAGATTAGAATGACGAAAATCAAAGAACCATAGAATTTTAAGAGACTCTTTGTAATGGAATTAGAGGAAATAATTTGTTCGAATTCATTTGGATATCTCATAAGTGACACGGTTCCATAACGCATTATTCCAACAGTTCCTGACACAGATATAATTCCCAATGGTTCCATCAAAAGACAATGCTCTTCGACAATTTCTTGAAATATATGAAACCATTGTTTACGTTTCAAGTCTAGCACATCAGCATTCAAATCTTGTTCAAAAGAAGAACATAGTTCATCATCTACCTATAAATAATTAATTGTGATTATTAAAGTCACTTAAAAAATGTATATTTTCCTTTTCATTTATTTACACCATAAGCATAATCCCAGAGTTAAAATACTTACATTACCCGAGAGAGGACAATAGGACAAGTTACTAATACATATTATGATTCGTTTATTGGTGCAATTTAAAATATTTTATTATAAAGCCGCCAAAGTCACATCCGATATTAGGTGGTCCTAAAAGTTCCCGGTCTATAATGAAAATACAATTTATTATCAAATTTCTTTTTGGCATTATTTATTTGATATTGATATATATCGATTTATTTATAGCATTATATGGACTACGAGATTACAAAGCTTGAAATCCGTGAGTTGCTGCGTCACTATTGAAAGAAAGGCTTGACAACACGTGACAATTTGCACAGTCGAAGATACACCACCGGTCGGAAAAAGTACGGTTCAAGCGTTTCAATAACGGTAACTTTGACGTTCTGGACGACCAACAAAATTGGATAACGATGACTTGCAAGCAGTGTTGGACATGAAGCCTTCGTCAAGTACTCGCGATTTGGCAAGTAAGCTTGGAGTTAGCAAGTCAACCATGCATTGGAATTTGAAGCAGCTCGACTTTGTGCACAGGAAACCGCGTCAAGATCCACACGAACTTACCAAAGCACAGGCCGATAAAAGAATCCAAATTTGCTGACAACTGCTACAGAAACCACGACATGACCGCCTTTAGAAACGAATTGTTACGTCGGACGAGAATTGAGTTTACTTAGTCAACCACAACCGAGACAAGCGATGGGTTCCACCGGGTCAAACAACGCCGTCAAAAAACAAATCATGTTGTGTGTCTGGTGGAACTTTGAGGGATTCGTGCACTTTGAGTTGGCTCAGAACGGACAGGTCATCAATTCAGAGCTCTCTTGTCAACAACTGAACCGTTTCTACGAGAAGCTCAAGGAGAAGTACCCTTCTTGAAAGGCCGCCGATTCGAACCATTCGATGAAGTAGAACAAGCATGTCGACAGTTCTTCAATTCGAAGCTGCGAGAATGATACTTTGAACAGATCCGAAGGCTTGCAGACCGTTGCCAGAAAGTAGTCGAAAACGATTGGCTGTACTTTGAAGATGAATTGTTATTTAAAATAAATTCTTACACAAAAAATTGTATTTTTCATTATTGACCGGAAACTTTGAGGACAATTTATTTTCAAAAGTTTGGTTCATTTTTTAACAATGTTGTCATGTTTCCATCAACCTATCGAATCAGGAATTAAAATCAACGAGTTAAATTCGAATTTGAGTCATCAGAATCATCTTTAGTTCTAATTTGTTGTATTCAAAATTTAAAAAAGTATTTTTTCAGCGGTTTGAAAATACTGTGATCTGATTGGTTAGAAGAGATTTGCGCTTGAGAGAGATTTATAAGAGAGATCCGCTTGTACATATTTTTTGAAAAAGTAGTTCATGAACTTTTTCCAAAGAAGAATCTTCATGGAAGAATCATGATAATGCCATTTGGTTTAACTATCAATAACAAACAATAACACAATCTAAATCTCTTTTACATTGAAGTTTAAATGAATTTAGTTTAAGTACAAATAGATATTCAAATATTTATTATAAATTAAACGAATTAATTAATTACTTTGTATTTTTTGAAAGAAATTTTTGAGGGAGTTTATAATCATGATTTATTAAACATCTTTTTAGTTCACTGTCATTAAACATTAATTTAATTTTAAATGGGTTTAAAACTGATATCAAATTTGGGATTCCACGTATTTACCTCTAAAAAATTGATCAATAAATAAAGTGATAAATCAGTTAAATGGAAGTTATAAAAAGTAAAAATGGTAAAGATTTGCTCTACAACGATGCTTATATTTACAATACAAAATATTATTGGAGGTGCGTGAAATATGAAAGTTCATCTTGTCTTGCAAAATGAAAAGCGATAATACCACTGTTTTAAATACATAATCATGAACCAGAACTTTGATCCCTTTTTTAGAGGTTGATGTTTTAGGGGTAGTTTTTAGAGGTTAATTTTTAGAGGTAAAAATATGATACCCAAGTTTGGATATATCTAAGGAAAAAATAATTAATTATTAAGATTTGAGAATAGAAAAATTATTCTATGGATTAGACTTTTCGAAAAGATAAACCTACCCGAGACTCGACAATTTGAACGAGATGTATTTTCATATCGTGGATGCTTGCTTCTGAAGACATTGACGAATCTAATTGATGTAGATATTTATTAATCGTATTCACCACCGCTTTTCGTGAAAATGTGGCGGGCGTGAATATTTTATTGAGAATTGCTTCTTGGGAATCCTGATGGTCTTCTACGTGAACATCGAACTTGTTCGAATCATTATAAACTCTACAGATGCACCTTTCCAAATTTTCGTCTTCATCTAACAGAGAAATCCAACTCATTGAATAAGTAAGATTTCCATCAATGATTGACTCCGACAACAACCTCCAAACTCCTAAGAAAATTTTTGTTTCAAATAAAGCATTAAGTGAAACAAAAAGTCAAAAGAAATGTAAGCAGGTCATTAAATAATACAAATGAATTCTTGTGAAAACAATAAATTTTAATTGACAACTGTAAGTAATATATATATCAAATTCTTTGGATTTAATTTTAAAGTGGAGCTTCACATAATCAGATGGATGATAAATGTATAAATATTCTGATATGCTTTAAAATGATTAACAAATTTAGAATAATTTGTAAAAGTGTTAATAATAATTAATCATTTTCATCTTTAACCTACCATTATTACCAAAACATTGGACCATATTTTTAAAATGACATAAAAACACGCAACGAGTAATCATTTTGAAAATTTAGTTATGATGATTCTTCTAAGATCGATTCTTCTTTTGACCTTAGTCTTTTTTTGACCTAGGTGCACCTAATTATACACAAGCCTTCACCACATGTCTCTATTTGTACCTTTTGTTCTCAGACATTTCATGTTCAATCCCCTCCTTTCTTTTAAATCATCTGTCCATTGTCTCTTTGTTCTTTCTCTATCTACTCTTCCTTCAATCATAACCTTTGCTAGTGCTTGTTTTCTTATCATATGTCCGTAGATTTCAGCTTCCTTCTCTTGATGATCTCTTCTATTGATTCCGGTTATTTACCTAGTAATTCTAACACTCCTCCAGAGAAAGTCGTTTGTCTTCTTTACTTTACACGTGATCTTCAATATTCTCCTGTAGCACATTAAGTCTATCCATGCTCTTCTGATTTATTGTCCAACTCTGGACAACACTTCTCCATGGATGCGAGAGTTGGACAATAAACCCGAAGAGCATGGATAGACTTAAAGCGAAGCTAGATAAATATTTTAAAACATTATGATATTTTTAATTTCAATTTATATCATAATTTTAAAAATAATTCAAGGATTTAATAAAAAATAGTAAAAAATATTGAAAAGCAACACTTGTTTAATAAAAGATCAATGAAAATTTGACTTCTGACTACTTTCTTCAAATAAAAATCATTTGTTCAATTATTAATAGTTAAAGAGTAGCATCGAGGTACTCAATTTGTAAAAATATTGTTTCTTTTCCTTTTTAAAAAGTAATATTTTTTCGTTTATTTTTAAAGTTCCTTTGATCTTTATTACGATATAAAGTAAAATGAATAATTTGAGATAAATTAGAGTACATTACCTATATGGTCTCGTTTTGAGATGTTGTAACCGATTTCAAAATCGATAAGATTTGGACGATCACTGGGGTCATTGATGTTTGAAAGAATTTGCACCGGAGGCTGCTTGTTGTTGATTTTATCGAGAGGATTGATCAACTGAATCACAAGCCAATTGCTGAAGCTGAGCTTGCCATATGAGATATGAAAATACACGAGCACCGTGTTTGAGAAGTCGCAAATCGATGACGTGAGAAATGAGCGGATCCTGTGTGAGGAGATGATACTATTGTAGTTGATTGTCGACTGAGACCGACTAAAATCCCGGGCCATGAGCACTGGGCTGAGCAGGTCCTCACTTGCAACACAATATCGGTCCTATGTAAATTTTAGTAATTATCTTTGAATAATATTGTTAATTTCTATTGTTTAATTAATACATTTATTAATATTTATAAGTTTAAGTCTTTCATAAGAATGCATTTCTATCATTAAACTAATATTAAAAGTATATAAGCGAGAAAACTTCATATATTTGGTAAAATTTAGCTGAAATTCTTTGAAAAATTCTTTGAAATAAGCTCTTATTGGCTAAAATGTACATATTTCCTCTTTCCTTTGATATTCTTTTTTAAAATACGTTTAAATCTTGCTTAGATGAAATATAAAATAAATCGTTTAAATAAAACGATTAATTAAAATAAATCTTTCTAGAAAATTCCATCCCCTCAAAAGGTACGCGAATAAATTTTATCTCTTCCAACAATTTTTTTCATATTGAGTTAACCTTTTCCAGCCCAAATTATTATTTTTGAAAAAAAATATATTTTTATTGTTGTTTTGTTTCTAGAAACAAAACAAGAATAGTAAGAATCGCGCTTTTTTGCATTCTAATCAGGATCGGATTATCCATTGTGTCAACTGTGCCTTGGCACAGGGCCCCAAGATTTTATGGCCCCCCCCTGGACCCAGTCCAAAAATTGGCTATTTTATTGGCTGCTAACAAGTGCTGGATATATGCAAAATGGGTAAAACTTTTCATGCAGTTTTCCTGAAATGTAGTCGGCTACTCGCAAAGAATTTTCGTCACTAAATTCACACACCCGACAAACACCACTAGATACAAGCAATTTTGTGACGCTTTATAAACAAATCACGTGCTACTAATCGTGATAAAATTTTGGCCTCCTTTCCATAACGAAAGCCATTGGCTAATTCAGAATTTGACTTAAAACGACGACGCTTTATAGCTAATACAATTTTAGCATGTTATTGCATTGGTAATTCGTCTGGGGCCACGTTGCCCGGAGATAGACCTCTAAAACGTTTCATGTATATAACACGAACAGAATCATCTGATAAATGCTTCACACTAATTCTGCTATGTGGTTGATACAAATGGTTATCTCCGTCATGCTTCCTGTTTTATATAATAGAACACCCACCCAAAGTTTAAAGCTAATTCACCAAATTTAAGTTCGATTATTAACCAATGGTCACGAGTCAGCGTTATCGTCTACTTCTTAACAAGTGTATGTACCTTTTGTGGAGCACTATAGATGACTATGCGCAGATTAACTGATTGAGATAACTTTGAATCAGCACTCTTTAAAGAAACGACGAAAAGATTTAAGACGGAGATAGTCTATTCAAGTCCTTATCACCACAAAACTAACGGAATCATTGAAAGACAATTCAATTTAATTTAATATAATTTAATTTAAACACACGTCTTAGGTGAGATTTAAATCAAATGCAAGCACGTTTCCGACAAAGTCGGAAAAGGCTCCATGTTTCAGCGATTTTAAGGTCTGCCTTTGTCGCGCTGACGCCAAAGAGTTGAGCTCTGCAAGGCGAGGCAACTAGGTGGAGGTGACTGCTTTGTTGTTAGGCAGTGCCTCTCTTATGATCTCTTCATTCGAGATGTATAGAAGGTGCTTGTTATAGTGTTTTGCACACATCTCGATGTTTCGTATGGCAGCTCTGGTGGCGTATGTCGCGATATCGTCGTCATTCCATCCAATGGCGACGAGGAGGAAGTTGTTGGTTGGTTGCCATCGGCCAAGGCTACCTATAACAAAGGGGAAAATCGTGACTTCCGATTTTCCATGATTTTGTATGAGGTCTAGTTGGGCGTCAAGGTAGGTTTCGCAGGCTTTGTCGAAAGATTTGTTGAATTGTTTTTCTGTGTCCCAAGGGCTCTGAACCTCGATGATCCATGCTGTGCAACCAAAGTTTACGAATATGTCGAAAAAGAAGAGTTTCCCGTCTCGCATTGTATGAGCGTGTTCAACACTTACGGTGTTGTGGCCGAACTTTTTGCCGATGAATTTGGCTAGGTCATTTTTGATTTTGTCGTGTTTGATGGTGCCGAAAGAAAGGGAGTAGTCGCATCCGTTGATTATGTGCATATGTGTCTCAAGGAATTTTCCACATTTGCGGCACATGTTGGTGATTTGGTTAGTGTACATGTGATTTAGGAAGTTACAGGAGAGGAGACCAAGTCGAGCTCGGTGGATGAAGAACCATCCTTCGAAGCTGATCCAAACCCTCATGATGGATTTTTTTAATGTCTGGTTTATTGTGCAGACGTTGAAAGTGTCGGTCAGTCTTTTGTCTTGTAGGAGGAGGTGTTTGTGGCCTTTGTTGATGTGATTGAAAAGAATGGATGAGAACAGAACAATAAGAGACGCCATAAATATACGATTAAAGGATGAAATGCATAGAGATTGGGTAGAAATGTTGGCAGAAATAGAATAGATAACTTAATCATTGTCGATTTAAGGTCATTTGACGTGTATAAGTAAATTATGGACAGTTAATGGTACATTTTTTTCTTTTAAAAGCCGAAATGACTTTTTAAACGATTTATCAATTTCTTGGTTATGTATTAGCTTACTTCGCAACGTTTCTAAAATATTTTCATTTTATAAATAAATGAATAATTTACAACAATTTGATGTATGAGGTATTTTAAATTTTAATTTTTTTCCAAAATCAAAAAGATAATAATTGTATCCGGTTGCTATAGTATTCTATGTATCCAACACTAATAAATATATAAAATTTATTTACTAGATAATATTTTTTCATATCACAAATAAAGGGTATAGTTATTTTTTTGAAATTAATGATCATTTTTAAACATATAATAGATAATATTATTATTAATAAAATTAATCACCCGAAGACTCCAGAGCTTTAGTCGGTTGTCCTTAGACACCGTGACAAGATAAAGTTGATTTGAAATGTCGACATAAGTCATGTCAAGCACCGATATGTCCGTATAATCGGATGAACGCTGTTTCGGTAAAAAGCCCGATAAAATTTTGCTAAAAAGTGAACCCTCTTTCATCTCGTAATACACAAATGATTCTAAAAAATTCGGTCGAAAATTGATTAAAGCAATTCATAAAAGTTATATTTACCGGGAAACATAGATTCTTGGATGACAAAGGCGTAGATATTCCCATTAGACAGTCCGTAATTGAAATAAGCGTCAGTATTATTGTTAAAGTCGATAATACAACTGACAGAAGTGATTTCGTTAGCGTTAAAATACGGTGTTATACATTGTTTCATCTCATTTAAGTCATTGATCCCATAAAAAATCGAATAATTGAAATTTGATGAATTCTAGATGATAAATGATTATCAAAACTGAAGATAAAAAAGAAAAAGGAGATATATTAGGTTGGGGAAAAAGTAATCCATTATTTTAATTCATTATTTATCGATGAAACCATTTCATTAAGAAGCTACCTTCAATATGGCAACTAATTATACAACAAAACGGTGCATATTTGACTGCAAGAGGACAATCCGAAACATTTTAAATAAAGTTTTGAATTTCACGCCAAAATAATGGATTTCTTTTTCCCCAACCTAATATTTAGGCAATCATTTATCAGTTAGTTACTGTCAACAACATGTTTAGTTCATTTGTGAATTTGTCTTTATTTATTATATTACTCTGTTAATGTATTTTTGTCAAAATCAATTTTATTTTTGAAAAATCTGATATTTGATTGAACTTAAATAAAAAATAACGGATATAAATAAACACCAAGAACACGACAAATGTTTTTTTAATTAAAAAAATATATTTATTTAAGTACCAATTATAAAAAAATTAAAATGGAAGGATTTGTTATTGTAGTTGCTTTAGAAATTAATATTTAAAATAGTTAATAAATTTAAATTTTTTTAATCATTTTCTTACTGAAAATCTAAAATATTTGTCATGATTAAATAAATGTTAATAAAGAATAAATTTTCAATATTTGTAAGAAGTTTTTTTACTAAAAAGAATATTTAATTAAATATTTAAGAGTCAAATACTACATATTTTAACGTCGTTTCTGTTAATTACCGCCAAATGTAACTTGTAAGATTTGAAACTTGAAAATAATACAGCCAATAAAGTTGAATCTCAAGCGATTGAATGTTTATGGAAATCATTAAAGTAATAAAATTTGACTCTATCCTTTATATTCGTACTGGCTTTTATTGCACTTAAATTTAGCCATTTGGAATGAAAAATTATGTTAATAAGCACTACCTTGTAAAATAAAAACACAATAATTATTTTTATTACCGTATTTTTTCGTGTATAAGACCCCTTTTTTTGTCAAAATTTAATGAACATTTAACGCGAATTTTCAAAAATTAGTAAATATTTGAAATATTTCCCCAACACAAAAGATTTCAATTTATTTTCTGGAATGAATTAAGGTACTTTTTTGAACTTTTTTCCATGGAAAGATACGGTAATTTATAAAAATGATAAATGACACATCGAAATGCCTTGCTACGAAATATATTTTAAAGGGATAAATTTTGTTTTTATTAATTTATAAAAATTTGCGGGATGCGAATGTATATGAATTGTATATGATATTTTTTACTATATTTTATATTGTTTCTTCTAAGATAATTGTCAAATTATAAATTTGAATGCCTATTTGTATTTTATTTTTTTAAATAATATTTATTAGTTGCATTGTAATTAGAAATAATTGTTAATTAAAAAAATTACTTAGAATTATTATTTTTGATTATTGGAGACTGATGATTATTTTACATATTTTCTTAAAGATATTAAATTCCAATAAAATCATTTACACCCGAAATATTCAAGCTTAATATTATTTATAATAAAAAAATTTATAAATACTAAGGTGAAAAGGGTGTTGTTGGTTATGGATCCCCAACGGGTTTAGAGTATAAATGAATGTAAATAATGTGACTTTAATTTATTTTAATAATAATAAAAATACTCTAAAAACTTTTTTTTATTTCATTCAAAAGCGTGTTACAAGGTCCCAAAAGTCATAAAAATACAATTCATAAATGAATTTGTCAATTTGTTCGGGTGGCGCAAAGAGAATCTCATCACTGAGAGAATTCGCTACTAAAAGCTGAATCGGTTTCGAAAACATCCACCGATAAAACTTTACTCTTCTCGAATTATATTTCAATTTCATTGTTTAACTACTTGAAATCAGACAAGTATTAGGTAAGGTATCTTATAGTCAGAATTAAAATTAAAACCTTAAAAAGACAAAGATAATTTACAAACATGGTTATTCAAGACGCAATTAAAGTTATATTATGTACATTGATTTATAAGTTGAAACCGGTGGGGATCGATAAACAAGCCCACCCACTTTTTGATTTATTTATTTTGAGAACTTAGAAAAAATGTATTTTTGGAAATGAAATAAAATGATTTTTAGGTATTTTTAAAATTATTTTAAAAAAAATAGAAGAATGAAACTACTAATTAAAACGACACAAAAGACACATCTGAAAAGCCTAAATAAAGATATTATCCAAAAAGTGTTTTAAGTTTATTTTTAAATTATTTTTTGTTTAATTTTACAGTTAATATTTGATATTTTTTATAAATTTTTAAAATCGTTTTCTTTTTTTTTCATTATTACATATATTTGTCAAAGAAAATAATGTTATTAGATTTAGATTAATAAATATTGGAGAAATTATTAAGATAAAATATTAAAAACAAATTTCTAATAAAAAGACAAAGATAGACTACAAAAATGATTGCCCGAGACGCAGTTATGGTTAAAATATTTTCATTGAAACCGGTGGTGATCGATAACAAAGCACAACCCAAAAACGAATATCCAACACGTGTTTATAGTTTTTTTTCAATTATTTTTTTTAAATTATACAGTTAATATTTTATAATTTTAAAACATTTTTTAAAATAAAATAATATTTTTAGAAAAAAATATTAATAAATATTTGAAAAATTATTAAAATTAAATATTACAAATTTCTGATAGAAAAGACAAATAAAAAGACAAAGAAGATAATGTACAAATATGATTGTCCAAGACGCATTTATAGTTATATTATTTACATATATTTATACACTGAAACCTGTGGGAACCAAAAATGAAGCACACCCAATTTTTTTTAAATATTTCATTTGGAAGACCTAGAAAAAATAGATTTTTTCAAAACAAAGTATTTTTAGAAATGAATGAAACTATTTTTGAGTATTTTTAAAATTATTTAAGAAACAGTAGAATCAAATTTATAATTAAACCGAATCAAAAGAGACAACTAAGTAACATAAATGAAGATAATGTGCAAATATGAATGTCCGAAAAGTGTTTAATGTTTCAATTGATTTTTTTTTAATTTTTCAGTAAATATTGGATATTTTTGAAATTGTTTAGTTTTTAAATATTTTTTTCAGTATTACATACTAAATATTGAAAATAAAGTAATGATTTAAGAAATAAACTAATAAATATTTAAAGAATTATTTAAATAAAAATTTCTGGTAAAATAGAAACCAGGAAAAATGAGGAAGATAATATACAAAAATAATTGTCCAAGACGTATTTATAGTTGATTTATACCCGATTCTTTTATAATAACTTAACAACCGAGATAAATAAACATTATTTTTTGATGTTTAACGGTTTATAAAGACAAATTAAAACATGTGATTGATAATAAGGTCGATAATGCGTGAAATAAGGCCCTAAAAGTCATCATAATACAAATCCTACAGGATGTCTCAATTTCTTCGGATGGTGCAAGGAGAATCTCATCACTAAAAGAGATGTCGCTACTAAAAACTGAATATCGTTATCGGTTTCGAAAACATCGACCGATAGAACTTGACTCTTCTGGAATTCTATTTCGATCTGGTTACCTAGCAACTCGAAATCAGTCGAGTATTCGGTAATCGTGAGGATATTATTGTCAGAATTCCTAAAACATTGTTTTATTTCAATTTTTGAGAAATATAATTTTCTGATGGATTTTCACAAAATTCAATTAATTAGTACCATAATATAAAACGATTCTCATATGTTTTAGAAGAATATTGAAAAGATTTGCCAATTTTTACGTCTTTATTTGTTCGTTTTCCTTTAACGTTTTCTGAGTTCAAATTGGGAAAATGGTTTTGAAAAATGATAAAAGAATAATTAAAATTTACCTTCAGCGATGTATTTTTTGAAGTCTGGTTTCTTAATAATATCAAGCACTAATGATTCGCTTAATTCCATTATTGCGGTTTTTTAATTGAAAATGCGTTTATTTAAACAAATTAGTTAATTGAATTATTAATGAAATTTTTTTTATTCAAGATTAACTTGACTTGGAATTTTTATTGTGGAGGGAAAATATTTTCAATAAGTTGAAAGACAAAATTTTATATTGGATTTGAAATTGAAAAATAAATATGAAAAAAACTGAATTTATGATAAATTTGGTGATTTCAATGGATAAAATTTTGATTATGTTTAATTGAAATATTTCTTAAAATAAATCTAAGTGTGTTCTTATTATCATTTTTATCTTATAAATATGAAATGTTACAATATGAAATTGTGAGAATATTCCTTTTAAAATGTAAATGTAAAATTTAAAATGTAATTTCAGAATAAAGTCAAAATTTTTTAGTTCGATTTTTAATATCACGACGTAAAACACACTAAGGTGACTATTTAAATTGTATATAATACTTATGGCCGCACTTTAGCCTATAGAGATACACCACGTTATCCCATTGACTTTAGGTCCGGGTGCTCCCGAGTCTTGTTTTCGAGGTGTAAAAATCTTCCATTAGTTTTTTATTGCTTATTAAAACCCATCTTATCAGATCATTGTATATATTTGGATATATTTTAGGATAGATTAACACATAATATAATACCTTGAATCGTTTTAAGGTTTAATTAATGGCTTGTATTTTTAATTTAATTTTGCTAAGTATTTTAATAAAATGCTAAGTTTTTATTTTAAGAATGCAAAATTTTTTAATAATAATGCTAAGTTTTTTAATAATGCTGTTGGGGTTCCAAAATTCATCTTTTATAAGAAAATTTCTTTTTGGTGTTTTGAGAGCCAGATAAAAAAGAATTGAATAAACAAATAATTTAAATTCCCAAAGCCGAAACGATAAAAGCTCAGGTTCTATTCCTAGAGTCAGAAAAATTCAAATCGCAATGAAAATATATTTTTTATTAAAACCGATTTTTTCACTCAATGAGCAGTGTTCTAGAAATTTTCTTTGGTCTTCCACGCCTTGCTTTTTCCTAATGGGCACATTTTTTGCTACGGGTGGTGCAGATGTGAACTTCAAGCGTATAGCAAGTGCTAAAAGATGCTTACAGACAAAACGTTTCAGAAAGTATGGACAAGTGCATGAACCAGCATGTAATTTTCATTATTTCGTGGACGAATTACAAACCAAACAGTAAAAGCCTTTTGTTGCGGTCGGAAATTCATTGAACTAGACAGTATTAGGATTAAATATACGATTACGTTATATAAGAAAAGAAGAAAATGGTTTTGATACGATACATACATTTAAAAAGCTCAATACAAAGTCTGGCTGATCCCACTAGTGTTGTGAAGAGGATCCCGAACCCTCGTGGACTGATAAAATGACGCAGACACTGCAATAGAGCTAAAAGCACGACATAAAGAAAATCAGACAAGATCAAATAAAAACCTACCCGTTGACGGAAATTGAATAACCAACCCACCTCAAGTAGAACGAGATGAGATCCATCCCTGAAAATGCCTTTTTGATGTTTGAAAATCCCATGAAAAGAACTGTGAACCATGAGAGAGGAAAAGTTAATTAAAATGAACTCAAAATTAATAAGGCCACCTACCGAACTATCCATTTGAGTTAGAAGGTCAACCGATCCTCCCCGTGTAGCCCCTCGAGAAGTGAATCCCTCGGTGGAACCCGTGAAGCACTGGAAGATTTCCGAAAGGAGATACAACCCGTTAAAGATATGAAAATTAATTAATTAAAAATTAATTATGAGAATTAATTAAGAATCATCGGTGACGAGGTCACACACGAACTCTAAAAATTTTAGAGCTTGCGGCGGCACACCGACAAGCATTCTATAATAAAATAAAAATTTTTAAAAATATTTTAGAGGCATACCGACAAGCCCGATCAACCAGCATCGCAGAAAATTCTAGACACTTGGTTGGCCAAGAAGAAGCAACAAGCACGTTCACCTACAATATAAAAAAAGAATCATTTTTCATCAAAAACCACGCACGCACAAAAAAAGGAACACAAAAAAGAGACATAGAAGCAACAACACAAAACGATAAAACACGATAGATGAAAACCCAGAACGTGAAAGGAAGCCATCGAGTTATACAAAGCAATACACGTCAAGAAGGAAACAGGAAACGATCGCCACTTTCCCTGAGCAACCATACGGAAAGGAAGGACGATAAACGTACCGAGCGAGATAACGACTGTGCCCGGATCCGAGTGACTGACCGATCCCAGCCGAGCTTTGAACAGACGCTTCCAAACTGTGACGCGTCAACGAGCGAAAGCTAACCGATATATACTACCGAGATATCTCACCGACCTCCGAGTACTACGTTCATTGTAATTATAATTTTAATTATTGTTGTTTCATCTTTGGTTTTGTAAATTAATAAACATATTTAATATCGAGAACTTTTAGAATGTTTTAATATTTAACAAATAATTTACTGAACACCCGTTTTAGCGTAGAGTAGTAGAGTCGTCATACCCGTCGCCGCCGCCGTTCGTTTTCATAAATACCTCGAGTTAACTCACAATTAATTGAGTCGCTGGAGAATGAGGGAGACCACACGGTCCCAACAATTATCAACGCAATGTCAATATCCATTGAATCAGATATCAGAGGCAATTGCATTGAATCGATTCTCGATAAGATGGAACCGCGGGTTCCTCTATATCGAACAATATAATGACAGAGCCGAAGGAAACTCTGTTATATCAAAGAGAGAGTAAATAAACCTCACCGCTATTTGATTTCGTAACGCGAGTTTAAGGTCGAATTTGAAACATTTAAACTAATAAATTTTCTTTTGAAATTATTTCGTCAATTTAATTTTAACCTTTATTATTTTGCTATATTTGTTTCGAGGAATTACTTTAAGCATTACTAATTTTGTTGTTTTGTTCTTAAGAGGTCTTTTATTCTTAGCAAAGTTCAGTTAATTAATGTCATTGATTTAGAATTCGTTTAATAAGTGAAGTTAATCGGCGAATTATTTTAAGAAATTGTAATAAGATTTTCATAAGTGTTTTATTCATGTTCTATTATAAAAGCCCAAGTCACTCACTGCCTGCCTGCCTGCCTGCTTCACTAACGCTGACGTAATAATTGTTGACGTAATAATAGTATTATTTGTTGAAAAATAAATGTGAAAAAATATC
>MQRK01248166.1:4256-15546 GCA_001938485.1 Girardia tigrina
TTTATGAGCTTTATTACGATATACAAATTCAATTAATATCGATTCGACAATTCATGTTGTAATTAAAGATAATTACTTTGGAAAGAGTGCCCCACAACTTATGACTCACCCTAATATTGCCAGTTGTACTGTATGAGAGGTAAATTTAAATTTTTATCTCGCCTGAATAATTCATTATTTTTTTGATTTAAAGGGTAAAATATTTTTATGTTAATATGCTTATTCAATATTTTAAAGGATTCCAGTGACTCCCAAAGTATTGGTATTTATAGTAGAAATAATATATCAAATATTATAGACGTAGTGATAGACGATGAAAAGAATGTTGAGATAAGTGAAGCAAGAGTAAATGATAAAGTACGGAAAATTATAAAGAAAGAAACTATTCATGATTTCGGAGCCGCGATTTATATAGGGACACTCATGGATTTTCAAGCTAATAAAAAGTATCAAAAATGTTTGGAGTTGAAACAAAAAAAACTTCATATGTATGGCTTATCTTCGAAAAAGTGATGGAAAGATTGTACGGAGAAATATGTTATCGTTCTCGACGTCTTTGAACCCTGACACGACTTTACATTCTATCGATAATTGTTTTATAAAATGTAACAAATGAAGATTAAACTTATTAAAACTAAAACACTGTTTTTTTTTAGTTTAATAAATGATTCGGTGAATTAGTTTTTGTTTTAGAAAATGAGCTTTGCAGATATATAAGCATGATTTGCCAGGTAGCTTCAGAGACTTTACAGTTTCCATGTGCCCAGACGCGATCGAGACAATGTCCCCTCAACATTGTCGTAATACGGATAAATGGACTAAAAGTATATTCGACTCAAAAGCCACGACTCATATGCAAAGTAAATAAGAAAAAAACATTAGTAATAAAAAGCAAATGATAAAATTTAGAAAGAAATTTAAAAAATCATTTTGAAAAATTTTAGCGTATTCGTACATGTTGATAAAAAATTAGCCTTAAAACAAATTAATTAATTAATAAAAGAGATGATCCATAAATTTTATTTATTTAAAATATGTTATGTGCACTTTATTATGCACAAGCCTTAACTGCATTTCTCAATTTGTAGCCACCTTTCATGCTCATTCAAAAAGTGACGCGACCGTTCTTGACCCGGTCTCCAACCAATCAGGATTTGAGGCTTGGTTTGTGCATATTTTTGAGTGTATAATTAGGCAAGTAACCTGGTGGCACCTATCTTCTCTTAATGTATCGATGGTCATTCAAGTAAGGTCAGCCAAGCATACCTGCAACAGCTTCAAACATGTACTACCTTTCCCATGGTCTGATGGTTGACGACTAAACCAGCTGCCTCACCCAGAGCAACCTGGGGGAAGAGGGTATGTGGACACCCACAGGATGGAAAAAAAAACCTGGCATAGAGCGGATGAGATTTTTATATTTTGCTGAAGAAATTTCTTAAATGTGCAAAAATTTACTAATATTTACTATAAATAAATAAAAAATGATATTTTGTCATCCAAATCATAAAATATCTTTCTCTTTTTACATTATTTTTCTCTTTAATAACTTATCAAAAGTATTTTGTTTTGTGATTTTGAGAGCACCTAATAAAATACAATTTATCAATTAAAGCAATTAAGTTTTTCTATGATTTATTTAAGGTTTTAATTGAATTTTCTTCAACTTAAAATTGTTTTCTCAATAAATTTTGATTGTTTAAATATCTTTTAATGACAAGAAAAAGATTTTAAAACACTTATTATTTATTATAAAATGAGCAAAAATAAGTTTTGAAAATCACTTAAAATCCTATTCCAAATAAATTGATCAAAGATCCTCAAATACATTTGAAAATTGAAATTGTTAATTAAAAAAAATGTTTCTTTGACAAACTTATCTCACACAAAAATAATATTAATTAAAAGGTAATATAACTTAACTTCTACATAACTCCTTGATCATAAGGATCACTATATTATATTTAATATAAAATTTCAAATTATCTTTCCATAAATTATTCCACGTGAAGTTTCATTATTTATATTAATTATCTTATATCTTTGTTAATGGAATATACTGATTATTGTTCAAAGTAATTTCAAAGAAATTTCATGATAAAATTAAAAAAAATGCTGTTGATTTCCACAAAAAATAAAATAATAATAACTATTAATAATAATTGTCTTAATTTTTATATATAAAATATATTATATATAATATATTATATATATATATATATTCTTTATTTGTTAATTAGGCAAAAAGTACCGAAAAATTTGCTTCAGTTTGTTGAAATGGTGTCATTGCCAAATTCATGAACTATTCAAATTTAAAAATGAGAAATTATAAATGTTATATAAATTTCTCAATTTAAAATGAAACAAATATTAATTTAATATGAAATTTATGAAATCAATATTAAAAATTCAGCATTTAATTTGAAAAATTATGTATTTAATATGAAAAATAATAAATTGAATATGAAAACAAATTTCAACTTAATATGCATAATAGATTTCAAATGTAATATTTTATATACATAGTTATTATAACTTCTTCCTTGTGAGTAACTATAGTAATACCAGCAAAAGTTGCCAATTTACATGTATTCCTAATACAATAAGACTGATGCTTATTTACACTTTCATCATTATTTTCATTTTTTAGTGTTCGGATTACATGTTCCTCAACCTCCTTACTCCAAATACGTTTACCTTTATCTTTCATAATATTTATATAAAGTTAGAAAAATTTGAATCATACGACTTCAAAACAGCAAATCATGTTGTTAAAATTTTTAAGTAGTGCTTAAATAACAATATGTATACAAATAAGCAAATTGAACAAAACATTAAGGTCACACTAAATAAAATATACATGCAGAATAACACACAAAAACGCATAGAAAATGACTATTAAAAAACACAAAATTATTCCTAAATTTCTATATTCAGAAGGATTTAGAGCGTTTAAAAACATTATTCATAAAAACACCGATGAAATAAGAATCATATTGATCACGTCTAAAGTGACCAGCTTCTTCAATTTAATTGTCATCGGTGCCAAAGCTCGTACATTGGAGAGACACAACATCATCTCATAACCCGGGTTAGTGAATATTCCCTGCCCAGTCGATCGAGTAAGGTGCTTGATTACTGCAGATGTTGTAAGGATATTAACTCACCGATTTTGAGAAATGAGTTCTCCATTTTACAAAATAAATTTGATTCACACTACGAACAGCAGTTTTGTGAATCATTGTTGATCAGGCACTATAATTCATTGATTTAACATTCAAAGTTGACAATGTAAAGCCGCCTTAATTTTAAATATCTTTCATAATTTAAAATTCAAAATTTTGACCCATAATCTCTTTAAAATATAATTAATTTGGGTTGTTACTATTTATAGAAAATTTTAAATTAAATTATAATCAATTTAAATGAAAATACTATTAAAATTTAGAATAAAACTAAATTATTTTATCAATTTTAGGAAACTTTAGATTACAATTAAAAATTGCTGAAGATGATGTGAAAATACACCGAAACATGTTTGGAATAATAAGAAGTGCTTTAATATATACAGTGCTAAACATAAGTTTAAGAACAACAAAATTAAATCTAATTTTTTAATCATCTTCGGTATTTGTTTACTTTAACTTTAAATAATAGGCACTAAGTTTTGTTTTTCCTCAAGTTTTTCCAAAAGCTAGAATTGGGCGAAGAAGTTGATCATTTTGTCGAAGATCTTTGACGTTACTGGTCATCTAGGTAAGTAACTCTAATTTATAAAATTATATATTATTGAATATTATATTATACATGGCTTACTACAGCGTTTACCTTTATGCAAGTCAATTTTTATTCACTTTTTCTATTAGATTGTCCTAAAAGTTCCCGGTAAAGAATGAAAATACAATTTTTTGAGCAAGAATTTATTTTAAATAAATAGCAATTAATCTTCAAAGTACAGTCCATCGTTTTCGATTACTTTTTGCCAACGGTCTGCAAGCTTTCAGATATGGTCAAAGTACCATTCCGGCTGCTTCGAATTGAAGAACTCTTGACATGCTTCTTCAACTTCGTCGAATGCTTCGAATCGGCGGCCTTTCAAGAAGTGTTGCACGGATCGAAAGAGGCCATAGTCGGATGGAGCGCAATCAGGGCTGCAAGTAGGATGAGACAGGATTTCGACTCCCTCCAACTCTTGGAACCTACCCGTGGTCTTCTTTCCGGTATTCGGTTTGGCATTGTATTGCTGAAGTAGTACACGTTTTCGGTTGATTAAGGCAGGGTACTTCTCCTTGAGCTTCTTGTAGACATGGTCCAGCTGTTGACAATAGAGTTCTGCATTGATGACCTGGTCGTTCTGAACCAACTCAAAGTGCACGACTTCCTCAAAGTTCCACCAGACGCACAACAGGATTTTCAAGCAAAATCGATCTTGTTTTGGAATTGACGGTGTTGCTTGACCCGTTGAAACCCATCGCTTATCTCGGTTGTGGTTGACCAAGTAGACCCACTTCTCATCTGACGTCACAATTCGTTTCCAAAATCGGTCATCTCGTGGATTCTGTAGCAGTTGTCGGTAGATTTGGACTTTTTATCGGCCTGTGATTTAATGAGTTCGTATGGATCTTGACACGGTTTCTTGTGCACAAAGTTGAGCTGCTTCAAATGTCAATGTACGGTTGACTTGCCAACTTCAAGCTTAAATGCCAAATCGCGAGTGCTTGACGAAGGCTTCATGTTCAACTCTGCTTGCAAGTCATCATTATCCATCGTTAATCTACAGGAATCAGGTGTGAAGGTCAGTAGGATGACCATCAGCAGGCGTTTAAAATTGTTGATCCTATCAGTCTACAACCTAGCAAGAAAGCCAATAATAGCAAAAGCGATGAAAATGAAGCACCTCCACTTTGTAAATCAACACAGACATTGTACAGAAAACAACAAACATAAAGTGTTGTGGTCAGATGAATGTTCACTTACTCAGTTTGGGGGACGTGTTTTACCTGTGAGAAGGTCTATTGGAGCCCGATATATCGAAGGGTAAACAATACCAACGATGAAACATCCTGCTTCAATAATGATTTGGGGATGTGTGAGCAGCTATTGGTGTGGGGCTTTGATGATCTTGGAAAAAAATGTATGAATGAATTCCAAGAAATATACTGACATGCTAGAGACCAAGCTTAAGATGTTCATGGGGATTCACCAGTGCAACCGTTTTTATGCACGATTCGACACATGTGGTACGAAGCATTCTGGAATGTTTCATCAACCAAAGGCAATTTAGTTTCACATCAATCACTTTTTTTCAAATGATTTCTCATAAATACTTTCCAAATCAGTAGGAGAAAAATGGGCATTCTCCACTAAAACAAAATATTGATTTTTCAGCACTTTTCGGATGATGTTGATATTGAATCTGACGATTCATACAAGAGTTTCTATCCATGTATTCAGACAGATTTTCAATATCCTACTACCTTCGACCTCTATACCCTATGGGCATTCTCCACGACTTTACCATATAAAACACAATGTTACAAAAATCGATATGTGTGCTTTTTTTCAAAAATCTTCTGGAAAAAACATTCTGACAATTGACATATAGGTTTCTATCCTTTAGGAGTTTTATACATGTAATTTTTACATATAATAGAAAAGGTTATTTATCTTAATAACGGTAACAAAGGTATTTTTATTGTTAATAGGTACATTAGACAATTCATGAGATATTGTTTGATGGTAAATAACATACATATAAGACATGGGTTTCATATATACTGATTGTCAAATTTATTTGTACACTTCATTTTTCCTATAAAAATCGTTTATACGAAATACTTATATAAATAAATTTTAATTTTGTAATTTATTTAATTTGTTTAAATACCATGTCAAATATTGTAAAAATGTTACATTGAAAAACGCCAGATTTTTTAATACAGTGATTTATTTTTATGAACAGGTTAACAATTAAACAAATATCCGTGTTTTTTAAAGACTGTACACATACGACTTCTGAAAGATTTATACAAATCTAGAATTGTTCCACGTTGATACTTATTAAGATGATTTATACAAAAAAGTGATTTTTTGCACAAAATCATCTTTACATCTTTCCGTCATAAACCAAATCAGATAGCCTTTTCCAGCAATCCTCAACAATATTAAGGTCTGGACTCTTTGAAGGCCACTCAATGACACGTATTTCTGTTCTTTTCATGTATTCTTTAACTTTTATACTTTTTTGCAGAGGGCAATTGTCTTCCTGGAAGTACTAATCTTTCATATAATTTAATCATTGGATCATTTTCTGATAATAGCTTTATACATCTATCGGAATTTAAAATTCAATTGATCACTTTGAATAACAACACACCGTTTGGCATTGTTATCATCCAAACCATAACACCACCATCTTTACATTGTCGTTTTATGTGATATTCTTTAGATGATGGCAGCATATAAGATCTCTAGTCGTCTGGACCATCTAATGAAAATCGTTTCTCGTCTGAAAATATTGTTTTTTTTAGACTTATGATTGATGGATATCCATGATTCTATGCATTTCACGCGTTTCTGTTTCTGAATTTTTGTCAAATCAATTTTGGATGATATCAGTTTGTATTTGAAACCGCATTTTTATAACTTTCTTTGTACTGTTCTTTGTGATGCTGTAATTTCACATGCATTTATTAATTTGAGAATATTTATCTTTTCACTCTTCTCGTAAAAACCAGAAATTGCTCTTTTCATTTGTAGCATAACAACTTTATCAATTTTTGTCTTCATCTTTATGTACTTTACTTGATATTTGCACAAGTTTACTGCTGAAACATTCAATCTTTTGGTTATTTCTAACTAACTTAAGCCAACAGATTTCCAGGTAATGACCAATTTTCTTACTGTCATTTCGTGCATAATGTAAACTCTATTATACATAATATCAAAATAAATTAAAATTAAAGTTAATGACTTACTTTATAAATTTTAAAATAAGGTATATTAAAATACTTTACGTTTTTAAATTTTACAATAAATATTATATTATTTAAACAAATTAAATAAATTACAATTTGTTTATAAATTTAAAATAAATTTATAAGTATGTATTAATTTATTTATATAAGTATTTCGTATAAACGTTTTTTATATATGAAAAATGAAGTGTATTGATAAATTTGACGGTCAGTATATATACTAAAAAATCAATTTTTAAGCACTTTTTGAAAATGTTGATATGGAATCTGAATGTACGTATATGGATTCATATTCAAGTGAATCAGTACTTTTTTGATATTCTGCTTCATGGTATCTCTAAAATCCATGGGCTTTATGTGTAAATTTACACTTTATGTTATTTATAGGAAAAAGTAATCAAAATATAAAAAATTCTAATTGCACATTCACATAGAAAATCAAAATGTGCATCAAATACATGATATCGATTTTTGTCACAAGCACTTATAAAATTTTTTATGTATTGATATTTGCACTTTTGCACATGTGTAGCTTGAAAAGCTCTGCGCTTGCACATTAAAAATGTGTGGCACAATATGCACTATCGATTTTCACTTTAAAAATATCGATTGGCACTTTTGGACACTGTGTAGTGATCAATTAGCACTTTTTCTACGGTTGCTAAGGTAATTCGACTGCGAGAGAACCATGTGAGACGAATTTCCAGTTCCGGCTAAACCAGAAAACCCGAACAGAATCAATATTGATCCGGTTGGATACGTCACAAACAAACAATTGGAAATCAGCTTGTAGATTTTTCAATGCGACAAAAATCAGCGAATTCCGATTTGTCCAGAATACTCAGTTATCGAACAGGAACAATCGAATTATGTTATTTCAGTATATGATGTCACATTATACTCGATTGTTGCAATAATCAATTGATTCTTTGGCTTCTTTTTTTAAAGTTGTATGATTTGTGATTGTCCATACATATTTCTACGACAAATTAACACAACCTGATCTTGATTAATCGAATTCATCCGATTGTGAAACGACAGACAACAGATTATACTATATCATTTCCAATTTGCTAGCCAGTCTCTCTGTATAAAGCAACAGTAAATCTTCAGAAGACGAAAACAGCAATGAGATGACGAATATTTAATATATAAATTATCGAATTGATCGATAATTATATTTATTAATTTCAATTTATATATATACTAAAAATATATAAAATAGCAGCTAGGCTACTAAAGCAAGCAACAGTAACAATTTCAGCTATTTTCATTGTTACTGGAAAATGTTTACTCGAATCGTCTTTGGGCAACGCGAGGAATTTATAAATAAATATAAGGACATATAAATCATAATTCAAATTCCAAAAGAAGGGGTAACACTAGATCAATGTGCATTCTATTCCTCTCCATTAAACTCGTAAAGTGCATAAATTAATAAGTAATGTTAGTTTTGTTTGTAACATTATTCCAAAAGTTATTTTTACTCAATTTTTTATATTTTAAATATTTAATTTTAAAAATCCTATCCTTTATTCAATTTAAAATTAGAAAAATAAATTTGTATAAATATTAATAAGTTTTTTAATTGACTTCAAAATTTGACTAAAATAATTAATTTTAAAACTAATTAATTATATCTGTTTTGATCAACTCACATTTCTACTAAAATAATATTTTAATTCAAAATTATTTTTAAAGAATATTTTCAAATTCAAATTTAAAATATTTAAATATCATTCTAAGTTTTAAATTTAAATTTCAAATTTGATTTTAATTCTAAATATTTTTTTTAATTATTTAAATTTCTATCAACGCAATGAAAATTAACAAACTTTTCATAAGTAATATAAAAATAAATATTTCTATTTAAATTAGAATATACGTTTCATTATATTTATATTATTTTATAAACAGAATGTATAGTAATTTTATTTAAAAAAATGTATTTATCAGCAGTAAATAAATTATATAATTTTGTTCTCAAATACAATAATACTGCAGCGTTTACATACAATTTTGATTTGGCTTTCTCTTTTCTCCTGCACTTCCCTCGTAATTTTGCATTGAAGCATCTTCCGGGTGTACATTTGATCTTCTGATAAACACACGAAAAAAATTAAGGAACTTAAGAAAGTAATCTTGAGAGAGTATTTGAAAGAACTTCCTTACAACCCTCTCATGATTTATGATTTTTCCTGTTCAGATAATTGTAAATAATTTTGCTGAAATAAAACATACCGGCAATTTTTTTTAATTTAACTCAACTTTAAATTATATAATTTAATTTAAAATTGGCTTTGGTTATTATTGGCTCGAAATACAGTTAAGCCAGAAATACAGTTGTGGCCAAAAGTCTTTATGCCTTCCTAAAAATGTATGAAAAAATTAATTTTCATTAACAACGTTTTATTTTTCTTTGTTCTATCACATTAATTGCATTACTGACATTGTTTTAAATACCTTACGACTGTTTCTATAAGATGTAAGTTAAAATTGTTAAGAAACATTAGTATTTATTAATTTAATGCATTGCTAAAGGACTGGATGCGAAAAATATTACTAACTTTAAAATCCTCTATCTTCAAAACCATATTTTTGATTGAAAAAATACCGACTGTTTTGAAAAATGTTTTTAATTCAAAATAATTTTAGTAAGCTAAGAAAGACTATATATTTTTTTAATAAATTTCCTTTTCCGGAATGCCTGTTGCAAGCTTGCAATTGTAGTTTCTGTCCCGTTTTTGGCTGCATTATTCCACTTGTTCCGAAAATCTGCAATTATCTGTGCTCTCTTGTTTTTCGTTTTTAATTGCCTTTTTACAATGGCTCAATATCTTGGGCGAAGCTCTGAACAATTTATTGGATTTGCCTCTCTTTGCACTAAATCGACATTATTGTCTTCGTATCACTTCTTGATTGCCTTACCATAGTGATACGATGCCTAGTCCGGCCTAAAGAAAGTAAGACCTCCGTGCTGACTTATGAATGGTAATAAACGCTTTTGCCAGCACTCCTTCACAAAGACTTCTGAGTTTATTGTGCCAGATGTGACAAAGCATTTTATCCTTTTCCCGTATCCATATATAGCCTGCCAAACAAGAAATGTTTGGGAAACTTTTTTTCTTGCTTTTATATTTTTCTTCAACTCCTCCTCTCTTAGTTGCAGAGTAAAATTTTTGTCCTGGTAGCTGGGTAAACTCGCAGAGCACATAAGTCTCATCATCCATAATGTTTCGGTTCGATTTGAATAGGTTTTATTAGTAAGATCATTGCTGGATTTATCAAAAATCAGCAATATCTAATTCATCGGCGATTCGATTATCGCATTAATGAATTTATTTCCTTCAATTTTTGTCAAATAATTTGCGCTTGTACAGTTAGGATGGAAAGCCAAATCGATTAATCCTGGAACTGTCAAATCCGATTCTTTGTGGATCAATTTCACGAGAAATTTATTCGGTAAAATGTGACTTCTTTCAAAATTCAAATTGAAAATTTTTGGTTTGCAGTGATTATTAAAGATAAATATCGCTTGCATTATTATCAAAAAAATAAACTGCAATCAAAACGATTAATCACAAATCGAAAACGAAATTTAAAATTGGCTTGGTTATTATTGGCTCGAAATACAGCTAAGCCAGAAATACAGTTGTGGCCAAAAGTCTTTATGCCTTCCTAAAAATGTATGAAAAAATTAATTTTCATTAACAACGTTTTATTTTTCTTTGTTCTATCACATTAATTGCATTACTGGCATTGTTTTAAATACCTTACGACTGTTTCAATAAGATGTAAGTTACAATTGTTAAGAAACATTAGTATTTATTAATTTAATGCATTGCTAAATAAGGACTGGGTGCGAAAAATATTACTAACTTTAAAATCCTCTATCTTCTAAACCATATTATTGATTGAATTTATTTTTGATTATTAAAACAACTCAATTTACTGTTCCAGAAATTCATAATTACAATTTTTAATTTAATTTTTAACAAATCAACAAAAAATTACAACAAATTTTTTTTATAAATACATATATATGTATGAAGAATTTTTCTGTCGTACTTTTAATAAAAAAATTATATATATATATATATATATATATATATATATATATTGTAGTGCCCTACTTATTATGGACATTGGACAGGAAGCCGTGTCTCCACGATTTTTTAGGAAGAGAGGTGGACAAAAAACGGTAATAATCGCCTTTCATTTTTAAGAAGAACACTTTAGCTTCACCGCCATTTGAAGCCACCAACAAGAACTCATCGAGTAAGGCTATTATATCAGCGCAGACTTCTTTCAAT